>PPHD01004713.1:0-27952 GCA_002909625.1 Bambusicola thoracicus | reverse complement strand
AGGGCCTTGAACACCTCCCGAAGCAACAGGAAAATGCTTTAAGTGTTACTCATGTAAATGCATCTTGTGTTTAATCTGTCAGGGTACACAAATTAATAGCATATGACAAAATATGAACCAATAGACTTAAAACCCCACATGATATCAAGCCACACTGACAAGATCCAATGATAGATTTCAGGACCGTGGTCTTGATCAGAGAGAATTTTGTTTCCATAAATACAGTTATCAAAGGTGAACTCATATTAAGGTGCTACTTTCAAATTTACCTCCCCAAAAGCCTGAGGTGCTCAGAGCAAGGCTTTTCATTTGGGTTGCGCCTGTCACTGCATGAAACTGCAAATTTGGAGAACATAAAAAGGTTTGATTGATCCCAGAGCTCTTACAGCACAGAGACTTACTGAAATGTGCTTGCCAGAAAAGAAGTCAGCTGTTCAGTGCTACCACTATAATGGCTAGGAAATTCCCCACAAAACTAACAACACTTCTGCTCACCTGTGATCTTAGACAATATGTAAAGTTGAACAGTAAGAGGGAATGCTCATCATCCCTTAATTCCTGAATATGTATGAATATCCAGATACTGCAAAAATACCCAGAGGAAAAGTAAAAATAAATAAATAAATCAGTTTCAGTGATAGAAAAGGTATACATAATAAAGAAAAATCACTCTTGATATAAACACCATCGGCAAACTAACTATCTGGAATAGACCTGCTGCCTTGCCATCTGCTTTTCAGAGTTGTGACACTGGGCTTTCCTCTCCATTTCTGAACAGAGAGTTTAACATCTTCAGACTTTTTACAGGCAATACAAATGGGAGAAAATGAAAAGAAAGTAGATTTTTGCCTGGTCACTTGAACCTTGGATTTGGAGATCTAAATTACCTGCGTTATGAGGGTGAATTATGATGTTTATTCTGAAACAGAACAGCTTTCAGTCTACAACAGGCATGCTTTGCATCTCACAGGGGATGCATGCTTCCATTGGACAGGATTTCAAATTCAACCCATACCCATATTAGCCATATTGGTACCTGTGTACCTTACCTTGCTTATCTGTCTTTAGAAGTCTTTGCTCAGCAAGAAAGCATCACTTCAGTCTTTCTGCAGATTGTTTTGTTGTTTACGATCCTTCTTGGACTGCTGTTGAAAATGCTTTTTCCTCTTCCCAGTGGGAGAGTACAACATGCTGTTACTGTTTACAGCAAATAGACTATCATGACTATGCAAGCTAAGGAGGAGCAATACATATACTGGTTTATCTGCTGTGATATTTTCACAGTAACTTGAATATGTGCATATTAAAAGTAGTGTTGCTATCAAAATGAATAATTCTGTAAAAGAAAGAAAAAAGCTCAAAATGAATTTGTGAAAAACATCGTGAAAGAAATAACTTGAAAGTAGAGTCTGCCATTAATAACTTGTTAAGAATTGGCTTAATTTTAGAGACCTCTTAGGAGAGACAATTTAGTCTACTTAGGGGCAATATATTTGTTCCAGAAAACAAATCAATAAATACACATCAAGCTACAAGTTATTGCAAGTAGAAAGACTGAAAACTGCATTCTGGAGAAATTATTGCTGCTCTTGGAAGCAATGAAATTACTTGTAAACATGTAATGACTGCTTCTTGACTTTCTGCAAGACTTTTTTTCTTGCACTTATAATTCTGCCCACATCTGCCATTTGTGTATATACACATGCATTAATTAATACACATCACTCTTTGAAATATGAAAATCTTGTCAGTTACCATCAAAAGGACTTTGATATGAATTATTAAGTACTATAATAATTGACTAATGAGATCTTTGGAGGTCATCTGGTCCAACACCTTGCTCACAGCAGGGAAACAAAGTCAAGTCAGATTACTGAAGCATGATATAGTTATGTTGATTCTCTCTGAGGGTGGAGGTCCCACAACCTCCCTGAGCAACATGACATGGTATTTAACTATACTCTTTAAGAAGAATTTCCTTTCTAATATCTAACCTGAATGTCCATTGCAGTAGCTTCTGTCTCCTGCCCTTCAGCTATGTGATGCTTGAACACAGAAGAAAAATTGTTCTGTGTTCCATCCAACACTACACAGACCTAGTCACATTACAGGGCAAGGAAAATGAAGATATTTTCTGCTTATTACAGTTTCTTTTTGCAGGCTGCCCTAAATTAAATTATACAGTCAATTCTCCATTATCAGGAGGTAATGGCTGAATTAAATGTTTTCTATTGATGCATCACACTGGTGTTCAGATACAGGGTTTCCTGTGCCTCAGGGCTGCCTTTATGAGGATTAACTAGTCTTCATTTCAGTGGTGTAAGTACTCTAGATGTTTCATATTTATGAGAAATATGAGACATTAGTGATATTCACTTATTCTTCTACTCAGAAATTAAATTATTGAAAAGCAACCCTAAGAAATAATTATGTCTTAACGTTACTTATGCACTGTGTAAGTAGGTGGCTTAGCATAGGCCAAAATGTCTATGGCTGGATGTTAGGGATCATGAATAAATGACTAGAAAAATGCAGATGGGGAAAACCATCAACTTCAGTAAAAGCAAAGGGACACTAATAGCTCTTTGTCTTTAGAACATGAGTAGCAGAGGGATATTTACTGATGTCATAGAATCATAGTATGACTTACATTGGAATGGACCTTACAGACAATCCAATTCCAACCCCCTGCCACGGGCAGGATTGCCAACCACCAGGGCAGGCTGCCCAGGGCCCCATCCAACCTGGCCATTAAGGAATTAACTATTGAAGTGGCTAGTTACTAGTATGTATTTATATTAGCTAACAAACAGATAGGCTGTGTGTGACACGTCTGTATCTTCTTAGTCTGGACTGGTTTACTTAATATTTTATTAACTGAGTTACTGAGAGAGCCTGAATTATAATTTCCTTTCCAAAGATTAAGAATTCTATTCACTGTAATGCTTTTTGAACTCATAACTAAATACTAAATTAGGTGAAACTCCTGTCAGTCACAGCCACTGAGATATAGGCTTGGGACAGAGCAAAATACAACCTACATCTTCAGCATCCTGACCCAAGTTTGAATCTTTCTAACAACATTATCTAACATATTCTAACAACATTACCACAGCAGTTCTGCATGCTGAAGTTGACGAGCTGCAGGCAGCCTTAGTGCAGAGGAATTTGTCCTGTGCTCACTAGGGGGAGCCCATGTGATCCCAGCAATGCTGAAGAAATACTGGTTTTGACAGAAAGAAATGAAGTGGTTTAAAGGCAGATAGCAGCAGCACTGATGTTTTCTCAACCGGGTTGAAGATGATCTTAGTCCCTCTTCTTCTTATGCTGATCTGGGGTTTTTATACAGACTGCAGTGAGAGAGGGAGACTTTTGGAGTACTATCTTTTGAGAATCTGGCATTTTACAAAGAGAAGAATATTTGTGCTTCAATTACTAACATGGCCAGAAATGCTCTGGTCCAAACAGTGTTTAATGAGGTCAAATAGCCTAAGCACTGCCTAGGTGCTTACTTAAATATCCCCCAATCAGCAGGACAACATTAACATACCTAGACACTCTTCTACAACTTGAGACTAGGGCCAAGTCCTATTTATGGAACAGTGCATTGAGGAGATGACCTCCCCAGCCTCCTACATTGCACTGCCTTGAGGGGAAGAGTCCAGCCCACTGGAGGAGGAATGGACTCACCACACAAGCAGCTGGGACAGACTTCAGCTTTGCTTGACTGCTGGTATAGCGCACACGTGCAAGGGATGCTACGTTGCCTTGTTCTTATTTTCTTCATCCAACTGTGCACTGCTACTGTATCTTCCTCTGATGCATAATGAAATGCAACCAGAGGATATACACAGTCTAACATGGATCATGGCAGAGGTAGCTGAAGCATCATGGGATTACTCCTGTCACATGGGAGAACAAAGCAAACCGGGGCTTTCTTGAGGGCTTGGCTTGCCAGCACTGCGCCAACCTCCTCACAGTGCCATTAGCACTGCGTTTCACTCGGTTGCCTGGGCTCTTGCAATGCTTCCCTGTCCTGTTTGAGGCGGCTTGTTTAATTTTGTTAACGACTCTGAATGAAGATAAGGCCCATGTGTGTAATAAAAGACTAAAATTAAACTTCAAACAAATTATCTGTTAGGATTTAGAAGAATCTTATCTGGGGAGGAATTAATCCTCGCTGCTTGTTTTGGGGCTTTAGCAGACCACTGGGGATTTGAAAGAGAACACTTTCTCACAGTCTGGGAGCAAAATACTTAATTTTTCTGGCTACGCTTAAAAAACTAAAACCCCAAAAAGACAACTTAATGTCTGCAAGTGTAGCTTGAACTGACTGCAAACCAAATGCAGCTGCTGTACATCATCAGCTGTCACTGTCAAAGCTGCAGTCTCCTTGTGACTAATGCCCCTGCTTCCTTCATCACTGCTTATCAGGATAATTCTGTGAGCTGTCTCCTAAGCCCTCGTGCTCCACACTGCGTGGTTTGGAAAGCAGTCATCGCACCATCCCGGTGACACAAGGCTGCTGTGAGGAGGATGCTACTCGATCTCACCTATTAATCAAATTTACCAGAAGGAGCAGTAAGCACCTATGGGACTCTCTGCTGAAAAATGTTGGGACAGCTGAGAGAGAGGTTGGGAATGGGACCAGACCTGGGACTGGCAGACTGGGCATGGTTGGCCCCATTTGAACGTGACCACTTCATGGCCGTTTGAGGGCTTCAGTCTCAGGGATGATTTCAAACTAACAGTTTCATTCTGCTTCACCAACCTGGAATTCCCATGACAAAGACATAAAGACCTCTGGAAATACCTTCGTAACTCATACCATAGGAATACCTTAAATTTCCATCCAACATAAATTCTTGGTGCATTTCTTTCATTTTTTCCCCTTCCTTCCATTTTTTTTTTTTTTCTTTCAGCTTAGCTGCCCACTCCAGTTTGGAGGGTGAAAGAGCAGCGGCAAGAGGGAAAAAGAGAGAAAAATAGAGAAACAGAGGAGCTTCACTAGTCAGGAGGAAATAAACAGGGGCTCTTTAGAAATGTAAACTAGGCTGATAGGAAAATCACATGGGATAATCTCCAGTGTTTACTAAATTTCAAAGCTTTTTAAGAATCTGTATTTTTCTGGCAGTTCTGGGGCCATAGAGTATGCAGGCTGCAGGGTAAAAAGCACTCCCAGGACCACACAATTGTATGAGAACAGGAACTACCTGAAAACATTGTCTCACATTTCTGTTATTCTCAACCACACAATGGGATAAGATGCAAATTTTAGGTGGATATACTCAGATGCCTGAACTCTGCAGAGGCTTCCACTGAAAGTGATGAGTTTCTACCAAATACACTATTTAAATATTTTCTATTAAATATTTTCTATATTTAAATACATCTCCTTGCTATCAGATGGTTAAAGTTCAGAGTACTTTTAGCTAACTAATGAGTAATAGAATGGGTTCAGTCTGCATCCTGAGACTACAGAAAACTGAATATACCCAAGGGAGACAAGTCACTCTTGGCCTACCTCAGTGATGCTCTTTGTCAGGAATTTAAACAGAAGAGCACGCACTGAAGCTCACTCTGCCCCACTTAGCTTCCCTTTTCCCATTCCAAAGCTACTCATGATCCCACACCATTTATCACAAACCGCAGGTGTCAATAGAGGAATTGAGTGCAGGTGGACTGTTATCTTTGAAGTAACCTTTTCATCCCAAAGAGAGTCAGAAGAAAAGGGAGGACTTTACTGCAAAAAGCTTCTGGCAAAGACACCAAACATATAGCCACTGAAGCCTGATAGCCAACCTCAACAAAGAGAGGTGTAGTGATGCCCAGCCCAACAAAGTGGAAGATCCACCAGCCTGGGCACACTGTATTTGTGAAGCACATACCTCTACCACCTACTGCTGTGCAAAAGGGCAAACCTCCCCGCTCTCCTCTTCCCTGTAGTACCCAGCAGTGCTGCAATTACACCAAATGAACATGGTACTCTTGGCGTTTCTCTTATCCATCTGCAAAACATAAGCCAAACCAAACTTGCAGCAACTGAAATTGTTCTCTCTTACTATTTATTGAAAGGCATCGAAGGACCTACTGACAACTGCTACCTGCATGGTCTTTCTCAGTAGGCAGCCAGGCAGGACAAGGCAGAACAAGGCAGAACTCCCTAGAGGTGCGTGGTCTTTTTTCAGTTCAGCCTTTAAACGGGCAGAGAGGTCACTACTAAGCAATCTCTGGTCCGTGCAAAAGGAGTATGTTATCTTGGCAATACTTCAAAAGCTTTCTGACCTGAGGACTGAAAGACCAAAGGCAAGAAGTTATGTAGTTTGGTATGCTGAACACATGGTATAAGATTCTTCTTATCTTTCTTGAATTTCCATCTGTGTCTCCTGCACAGCTCTTGACAGTAAATGTTATATGTTTTATTGTAATAGATATTACTAGCAAAAGGCAAATATATTTTCAAAGGATTGAATTTGTTCCCATGGGAGACAATGCAAATATTATGGGGTTAAATACAAAGAGACAAAAGAAAGCTGTTCTGTTAAAGTAAATAAAATCTCATTGTTTCGTATTCAGCTCTGGGAGGTTCACGAATATCCTTGTTTTCTGTAACCTTGCACATCATTGAAAAGATCTTTCATTTACTCCTATTTTTTGCCATTCCCTTAGATATTCTACTTCCTTGCAACTTCTGAGACTGAGGTGTTTCTTTTGTGCTTGACAAACCATCAACAACAGCATGCAAAAGGCTTCGGAGAGAGAAGAAACTAACAAACAAACAACAACAACAAAAAAAGAGATGATTTCATAATCATTTTGATTTTGATTTTCACCCACTTGTGCAATATAATGTATCCAATAGTAGATTTTTCAGAAAATATTCTTAAACTGAGAGAATTCAGATTTGATGATGTTGAAGAACAATCCCAGTGGAAGAGGCAGTCTTGTCTTTCTTTCTCAGAAGTCACCTCACACCATAGCTGTGAGCTCATTGTGAGAATACTTTCAGCTTTATAGAGGAACCGGTTGGAGGACTGGTATTGAGTTGAGAATACAAAACAAAAAAAAAGTGGAATTTTGCAGGTGTGATACTTACTGGAGGAAGCACCCATAATTGGACAGCCACCAGAATGCACACATGGTTGGTATACCCGAGCACCACTCAAGGTCACACTGCAAAAGGGTAGGCTGTAGGAAGACCCAGGACTCCCCTTGGTATAGAGAGATTTGGGCTTTCCTACTACCCAAGCTCTTACAAATAAGAGGGCCCAGTAAATATTCTCATTCATCCACACACTGGACAGACCCTAGCAGGAACTCATGTCCTACTTCACATCAGGGTGTTGCAAAAGACCATTTAGCCATCACGGCCATAACTAGATAATTTTACAGAATTTACCTCAGCGTCACAGTACACATGGATACCTACAGAGAGCTGGTCTTGGGTTGAAAGAGAAGATCCTGAACAAGCTATCAGCACAGACAACTGAAGGTGAAAAAAATGCATGGATCAACCCAAGTTGCTTTCAGTGAAGACAAACTTAATGCCTTGGGTGCAGTTGGAAGCAGTAGGAGTGACTCACTCTCTTCCCTAAATTATACCAGTGCGTGGGGCAGGCAGTAGACATTAGCTCCCAGTTATTCCAGAAGTTAGTATGCTGTGCCAACTCATTACTTCCTAAATAGCTTCAGTGTCAGTGCTAAGTGGTGACTTAACTGACTGTTGACATTCACCACAAGGTCACCAAGCTAAGTCTATACTTAGGAACAGTTTGTCACTGCAGATGACATGGAAGTGATTTCATCTATATGTGTCTTGAGGAGGATAAGAGGAACAGGGAGCTAAATAGTCTTAGAATGGCTGGATTTTTCAATGTAAGTTGTTATAAGCAGTATATTTCTCTCTTGCTCTCCTTCCATAGGAAGAACTTGAACATATGAAAAACTAAACAACAGGCAGCACTCCTGTGCTGTGCAATGATGGAGTGCTAGCACAGGCTGCCCAGAGACTAAATGCTGGTTTAGGCACCCTGGTCTGGCATCCCTGATAGAGCAAGAGTGGGACCAGACAGACCCAGAGGGCCCCTACCCCTTAGCCATACTGTGACTTTTTCTGTTTTGGCTCAAGTCCTGTTCTGATAGTCTTCAAGTTACCCAAAAGCTTTATCTCTGCTGATTATTTCCATCATAGGCCTGGCTAACATGAACAGAATGAAAAAGGAGGTAGAAAACACTATTAATATTCAGGTCACTGAATAGAACTCGGAGGAGTCTCAAAAAGCAGATACTAAAGACAATAACACCAATAAGAAATTGAGTAACAGTAGAAAAAAATGAACATTCCTGCACTGTTTCTTAAGCAATCCAACATGCTTCTGCTGATGGCTGCAGTAGATGTGCAGCATTTCTCACTGTAGAAGTCTTCCAGTTTTGCCTTGCCCCTGTTATGGCTCACATGAGCACCTCCCCTGTGAGGAGGGGCTGAGAGAGAGCTGGAGCTCTCCAGCCTGGAGAAGAGAAGGCTCCAAGAAGACCTTATAGTGGCCTTCAGCACCTGAAATGGGGCCTACAGGAAAGCCGAGGAGGGACTTTTTATAAGGGCATGCAGCAACATGGCTTTGAACTGGAAGAGGGTAAGTTTAGACTAGATATTAGGAAGAAATTCTGTACTGTGAGGACAGTGAGACAGAGGAACACAGGAGTGGATTCCCCCTCCCTGGAGGCATTCAAGGCCAGGCTGGATGGGGCTTTGAGCAACCTGGTCTAATGGGAGGTGTCCCTGCCCATAGCAGGGGGTTGGAACAAGAGGGTCTTAAAGGTCCATTCCAACTCAAACCATTCTATGATCCTGTGTTGCAAGTGGGTTGCCCAGTGCCTGTGGTCAGACAGCAAAGACCTGCGTGCAGATCCACCTGTCAGTCTGCAGCTTTCAGCACCTTCATGAATTCTCGAATTCAAAGGATGATTTTCTTCCCCTTGATGTGTTAGCACATCACAAGTAGATTATTCCTATCTGCACCTCCCTTCCTGCCCTTGTATGAAACCTCTGTTTAGCCTAAAACTCCACATAGTCTAGAAACTGCAAGCAAGTCCCATCACAGAGACTAGCAGTGCCATGTTCAACTGCTAAGGTCCAAAGAGGAGCAGGACAGTTAAGTCAAAGACTTTTTAAAAGAGAGATTTTGATTTTACTTTATTACTTTCATTGATTATAGGTTAGCTTTCCCTCCATCCCTTCTATACGGAAGCTGCTCTCTTCATTGAGGAAAAACAGGGCCAGGAGCTGCCTCATGCCAAGCTACTAGAACTTTCATTCTCTGTCCACCCCTCCGACGGACTAGGATCTGCATCAGCTGGTCCCCACTGATAGTCCCTCTGACAAGAAAAGGCAAGTTATCCTCATCCAGCTTGCAGATGTTGATATGAGTCGCCCTACATCGATGAAGAATGACATCTCAGTTGTCATTTATGTGAAAATAGTGCATGGTTCTTAAAACCTAATGATTCAGACATGACCTCCAAGAGATTAGAAAGACAGGCAAATAAATTGGGGGCAAAGAAGAAACAAAGGAAACTGAGTGGAGATAAATTCTCTGTTACCTCTCATTCTACCCCAAAATCTGATTCATATCTGAGAAAAGGAACAAATCGCTGTTTGTTAGTAACAAGACAGCATGAGATCAGGAAATGCATTTGCACACAAGTACGCTCAATTTTAAGCCAACAGTGACTAAAAAGCATTAAAGTGACAATTAGTTTACTCTGCTTTCTTGACTCAGGTCAGATACATCCTTAATGCACATCAGGATAAACCAAGCAGACACTAGCAGCAGGAGCCATGGTGTCTTGCCCACTGAGCACTGTCCTAGCAAAGGGCAGCCCCATCAACCTTTGCCTGTCCCACCATCCCCACAAACCTGAGGTTTTTCCATGTCATTGTGCCTCTCTGCACCTCCTTGTTAGAAAAGCATCTGGAGGATTAAGTCCAGCAGCATTCCTGAGCACATAAGAACAACCCTAAGAGAGAAACAGGCTCCTGTCCCACACTTTCCATGGGCTCCCAGGGTCATAGAGCAGATTTGCTCAGCTGCATTACACACCTCCATGCTGGAATTCAGCCTAGACATAAGCAGAGTCCTCTCCACACAGTTGTCTCCCAGTATCTCCTCATTATTCAAAGTTGCTTTCCAGACCAAAAAAAAACGTATTTTTTGTTAGTTTGTTTTTTTTTTCCCTCACCCACTCCCTTCAACCCACACCCATCTTCAGCCAGCAGCTCGCTCCCAGCTCACCAGGTCTATGTAAAGATGAGGAAGAAAAGCAGCTCCCAGAAGCCCAATATTTTAGGATTTTGCATGACAAACTGCAAGCAGGAGGCTCATTTCTTAAAAATCATAAAAATCAGGTGGTAGTTCTTCATACAATGGAGGCAGATGCAATATGTTGGCAGGGAGTAACTGCAGAACTCAGTGGTTACTCACTTCATTAAGTCTTAATTGTAATGATTTCAAGGTGCAACCCCAGCAACATAATCAGATCCCCAGGTGACAGAGGTGCAGATAATTGCAATGAGCCTTCCTCCAAAATGAAAGTCCTGTTGTTTTCTCCTTAGACAGTAAGGGTAGAAAACAGAGGTAGAAAATGCTGTCAGCAGGAGCTGAGGGATCCAAGGAGACCCCTGGGCTATGGAGTTTGGAAACAAAAAGTAGACAGATCTCATTAAGCAGATTTGCCGATTTAACTTCTATTTCCCCTTCCTAATTCTAGCTTGCTCTGAGAAGCATCCCAAGTAAATCTCCACCATCCTGTCCTCGCTGGCACATTGCTTTCTACTAAACTCTGGCAAAACCATATGCCACACTGGCAAAACTGGAAGAGAAAGAAATGGAAGAGAGTAATCAGCACACAGTGAGCAGTACTGCTGCTTCCTTCCACCTGCCAGCTCCATGCTGACCCCAGCAGCCATGGGTGATGAGTATTTCGTGACCCACCGCCCCCTCATTCACCAGAAGAAAATGGAGAAGTAATTGCCAGGGCACACCTGCAGCTGGGGGATAAGTCATTGCCCTGGGTCTGCTGAGTCAGAAGAACTGAAACAGCCACTGAAGCCAGAAAATGAGCATTCTTGTACAATCCAGAGCTGATGTCCAGGCAGGAAATAGAAATGGACTTTGGAATAAAAGTCAACAATTGCAAATGAATAAAAATGGGAGCAACGCTACCAGAAGCCCTTCATCCTGATGATGTCATGGTTCCCAAATGCCCTTCAGAAATGCAAATTGCCTACAATGTAATAAAAAGGGCATTTTCTAGAGTGTGCAGAGCTTGCATAGTTTAATTAAGCATAAACTAGGGTGACTCTGAAAGGGAAAATGATGTGGATTGCATTCTCTGAGTGACCTTGGAAATGCATTTAGATACTTTGTCTATAAGCAATTAAACACACACTTCAAATTCTGTCATTTCTATTCCTTTCCTTTATTTAGAAGCACACGTTCTTTCTGTTCTCCCTGATCTCACACTGATAAATCTCAGTGCTTAGGAAATGTGATTTGTTTTCCTCTAGCATTTGTCTGCACCCTCCCAATCTCTGGTTTCCTAGTCCCCATTCCAGCATTTGCTGACATTAAACTCCTGCTACCTGCTTTCCTTGCTTTCCACCAAACAGCAACCAGGCCATTTCACTGAAGCAGCAAAACTGGAATAAGGAGATGGTCACAGAAATCTCTCATCCCAAGACCCATCCCTTCTCTCTCAACACATCCTACAGACTCTAAGAAGCCCCTTCCTTGCTGGCCTGTCACACTGCATCACGGCCCTCTGTGAATGTTTGCAGTGTGACTCTGAGCAGCTCCTGAAGCTTCCTTTCAATATTTTCTTCTCAGATCTGTGATGTCAGGCTGTTTGCCTTTGATTTTACTGTGTGTACTTCTGCAAAGAACCATGGCCAACTTGCCATGCAGGCGGCTGCCCACTAAGCAGAAGTTCCCAAAGTGTTGCCAAACACCCCTGCAGATCAGCTCAAGGCTCTGTGGCAAGAGTGGCAATCGCATATAGGGGAAGGTAGTACAGGTGACTTTCAAAGATGAATGGAAACTGACTTGCAGCTGACGTTCAGACCATGGTGGGGTTTCAGCGAAGCATGCACAAAGGCCGCTGACTCACAGAGAGGTGGAATACCCAGAGGAAAGCACCGATCCTGGAGCAATTGCATCCCACCACAGTACGCCAGCCCCACTGTGGTTGTGCAGGCTGAAATCAGCAACAGAGAACGGTGCTGCTGCCGGAGGAGGAAGGGGGAAGAAAAAGAGCAATCCCCTGTATTAGTGACTCGATCAGTGGATTGTGCTCAAGGGTTGTCTGAAATAACATGCACTCACCGGTGGAACATCTATATTTATTTTTTCAGTGTCAAAGTAAATGCTGACCACTGCATAAAATTGAATCTTAAGAGACCCCACAGAAAAGACGTGAAAGTCTGAGGGTTAATTTTAGGGTTTGGCCCCCATCTACTCCGCATTTACGAAACCTGCTTAAGGATCTTACGTTTTGCAACCGAGGATCTCTTGGGTCTGCGGTGAGGAAAAAAAGACGAGGAAAAAAATGCCTCTTGAGAAGCGCGGGACGCTGCAGCAGCTGCAGTGCACGCCCGGTAACACTAGAGGGGGTGTAAGGAAAGAGCGAGCGGGAAACCAAGGGCCGGGGATAACTCGCACGTCCGATTTACCCCGGCACAGAAACTTTGGCTAAGAGCAGAGCTAAGAACAGAGCTAAGAGCAGAGCACGGCTTCCTTCCCTTCAGGCTCTCGGACCGCCACACCGCTCACGAAGGGCCCGCGCTGCTGGGCCCCGGGCGAGGCCTTGCCTGCGTGTCCGACCTCAGCGCGGGGACGCTTAACACACACGGCGCAGTCCCGTCAGTCTCAGTAGCTACATTTTATTCATAGATTAAAGAGTACATACAGTGTCAGTAGCACGCAGTACACCACCTCTTTACTAAAAAGAGCCAAATGTATACACAGCCTTCATGTGCTCCCACTGCAGCTAGCTCACTGCGTTAAACCCAGGTTGACAGCAACTACTGCTCTTCACAGAACCGTGCGCATCAAAATTTACCAGTGGGATGTTCTGCCCTCTTGTCTCACATGAGATTTTCTCAAAGCTGCAGTACATTCTGGATATGCATAGATTATTCGCTAGCTGTAACAGTTGCTATTACAGAATACAGGAGACGGAACCATTTGGAAAGGCAGAATTTAGGTGCTTGGTTGCTTCACCCTGGGAGCAGGAAGGGCAGAGCAAGGCTATGAGATGCTGTTAAGCCCTGAGAAATTTACCCTGACCTCCCTTTTTCCCACCAACTGGTGCTGTTCCATCCTCTCTCTGTGCACTAACCCAGCAACACAGGTAGCACAGCTCCTGCTCTGTCCTGAAGCACGATGCTGAGCCCAGCTCCCCAAGCCCCAGCACAGCCCCTCACACCCATGGCAGCCTGCCCGCAGCATTCATTTCCCCCACTTTCCTATCCTGGTCCTGTGTGAATGAGCCAGGCTCCTGCTGATCACTTCATCCTCTTTATTAAGCCCGTCTCTGTGGAGACCATTTTAATTTAATTCAACTTGATAGCCGAGTCTCAAATCCCCTGGACTGCCTCACAACAGTACAATCTCCTGGCATTGGATACAAAAGCACTTTCTCACCGTCCTCTTGCTTCCCCTCAAATCGAAAATATCAAGATCCAATTTCTCTAAGCCAGCTTTTAGCTCTTGGATGTGTGCCATCGGTGAGTGCATAGCACTAGCAGCGAGCCCTGAAAGAAAGTGCTGAGAAGTGCCCCTCCTAGTCAGAATACGTGACTGTGTTTAAACATGTGAGACAGGAAAGAAATAAAAATTGCCTTCCTACAACACATCTTAAAGTGCTCATCAACCGTATTGGCTGTCTGAAGAGAGGCTTTTAAAAGCTAATGAGGAAAATGGTAAGAAGTTTCATTCATGTGAACCATTCCTTACTTTCATGGCTTTGTTAGTTTGATCCTATGAGAGATATTGCTAGAACTTGGAGTGCAGAGCACCAGTCAGTGCTTCAGAGGCTGTATGGGCAAAGTTGCCTGTGTAATTAAAAGTAAAACTAGAATGAGCAACCATACAGGAAGAAATAAACATGTAATTTAAAAACAGAATAAAATGAATTATGTCTCTGACAGGCCAATAATAACACTTCATATCACAGCAACAAGGCAAACTTGGAGAAGGCTGTGATATCCCAGGTCACTGTTAGGTTGTGACTTCTCATGGGAGCTCTTCAGCACAATCCTCATTGCAGCACTGTTCAACCTGGATGTGGGAAAACCTGTGAGAACATCTCTGTTTTTGGTAATAAGCCATGTTTCACACATTCAAGGAAAAAACATGAAGCTCACACAGCAGAGATGGTGAAACGCTCTCAAATACGGAAGAACAAAGGACAGCTTTGTTTGTTCTGCTTCCTTTGCACTAAGCTTCCAAGGCAGAAATGCAGCAGCAAAATTCTTGAGAAAATAACTTGATAAACTACATGACATGAAAACATCAAAAAACAATCTATACGTGGAAAAAAGAAAAAGTCTCTGTGTACAGCTGTGTTGGTTAGTATGTTAGTGAGCCTTTCCAGGAAAACAAATGCCAGCTGCTATCCCAACAGAAGCTCAGTGCACACCAGGACTGCCTTATTTAAGATGGATGCCTTAGTCTGTAGGCACCCAAAATACCAAAGCAATATGGCCTGTTCACATCCTATTTCTTAACCTGCAAGACCTTCAGCAGCGTGGCAACCTAGCAAAAGCCTGGAGTCGCTAAGAGGAAACTCTTCATCTTGGAGGCAGAAAACACTAGCTTGGAACAGAACTCTGGCTGCCTTGGTTTCAAAAGATTAGGTGATACTGATGTCACCTCCTGGCTGAGGACCAGATGACTCCCCAGATACAGCTTATGATGAATGAAACCTGAACTTACTGCTTGTGAGCTGCGCTGGAGGAAGAGCTCTGGAGAACAAATCATCTCATTGCGTAGAGACGAGCTGCAGCACAGAGAGCATGAATGTATGTTACAGACTCAATTTAAGTTGTGCCTCATGGAAGAATAAGTCAACTGATTTCCTTGCTAATAGACCCCAGAATCTACTGGAACCATCAAGAAGAGAGTGAATTAGGTCATTCTGGAATGCTTATTAGTACACAAAGTGGACTCAATCTGCAATCTTTTTATTCATGGCACCAACCAGACCTCTGTTACTTTCTGTCTATATTAACTTGTTAAGATCACACAGCCTGGAAGCAACATACCTTTATTTCCTGGCCACCCAAGTACTCAGGGCTGAGCTATTTGCTACGCACAATTTGTTGCTGAAACAGTGATTAAGAAAAGAAAGATAGTAACAGATTTTGACTTTCTGTTCCATCTGCAGTGAGTTAAAACCTCCTGGTCTGGTTATAAACACAAATAGACACAGATTTTGAGAATAGAGCTCAAGAAACCAGAAAAAAGCATATTCTGGACTGTTACCGTTTGCTTTTACAATTCACCAGCAACCATAAAGAACTGCCTCTAATCTTAAAACCTTTACTGAGATGTTAAAGACTCAATGGTACGGCTTCCTCATCCTTTTCTCTATGAGATGCTCAATTTACGGTATTTTCCTGGGTAGAATTCAGATCATTCTCTGATATCAAAATTAATCCTAATGCACTGCATTCTCCTCTGAGTGGCTGAAGGTTGCAAAGTGTCTGTTTTATCTTTTTCAAAGACATCTCATGCAGCAATCAAGTAAATGCACTCCCTGATTAATATGCAAGTTTTAAAAGTTCAGAAAATGTCATCATACTCCATAGGTGCACCCTGCTCTTGGAAAGGTCTCTGTTTTGCTTGTATATAAATGTCATTCTACAGGAATTTCATTCCAGCAGCTTTTCATAAACTCAAGTCAATGATTATATGTTCAAATATTTGTGTGTTTCCTTTAAAACTAGAGGCAAAGAAAAAATCTCTTCGATCTGTTGACACAGCTGTGAAAGAACGTGGTGCTTGCACATAGATTTCTTTAAATAGCCTAAAGAGCTTTTTTTCACCATCCCACTGGTATATCTGGGAGAAGGTATAGTCACTTCCCAGGGCTAGGTAGTAATTATTCTTAAAGGAGAAAGGCTGCAGCGTCATGGCTCCTCGGGATGGAAGAGCCTGTATCTCCACAAACTGTTTGCTATTCCATTTCATAACTCTGGAGTCCCCAATGAATCTTGTGAGCGTTATGTACAGGTTGTTTTGCATCCTGAAACTCTTCACCGCCAGGACATCTTCCATGTTGGGGATTTCACCATGTGGGACAAACTTCTTTGAAGCTTTGTTCCACTGGAGTATAATGGGAACCTGTGAGCGACTAGAGAGGATTAAATGTGATTTCCCATCTATATCAAGAAACTCAGCATCGGTGTCCCTGAACCACTCGTGAAGGGACTGGTACGAGTAAAATCCTTTGTTATTCCACTTGTACACTGTCGACAAACCTGCTTTGGAGCTATCTGCTATGACAAAAAACATTTCACTGTCTATCTCAAAAAGCTCTATATCATTTGGCTTGGAAATGCGAGATACTTCAATATCCTGGAATTTGACAAACTTTGTCCAGCTCTCGTCATACTTGTAAATGTGTGAGCCACCAAAGAGCTGTGCCACCACCACAAAGACTTGGTCACCAACAAGAATGGCTTTACATCCCACTATGGACTGACCTAATGACCAAAGAAAAGAAAAGCACATATGTTAGCACAGTACAAAGCACCCTTAAAGCCACAGAGAAAACACCATATCACCCTCCACCCTTTTAACTGTGCATGAAACTAACTGTTGCAGCAAAAGAAATCTTCTCTGATACACAGTTATGTAGAACCACATCTGCACAGATTTCTCTGTACTTGCTCTGCTGCAGTCATTCCAACAGACTTGTGTTGACACCATTGCTGGCCCCTACCCATTGCTGTTTCACAGCTGGCCTGTGATGAACTATCATCCTTCCATAGCCAATAATTCCGGAGGGGTAGGATTCATCTTGAATACCATAAGATATCTGCAGTGTAGACAGGAATACTTGAGCTGATCATCCAGGCTCTTTCTGGTCTAATTTAGCCAAAGAATACTCTAACAAAGATTTTACCTAGCCAGTAGATATCTCCTTTCAGGAGAGGAT
Source organism: Bambusicola thoracicus (assembly GCA_002909625.1). Classification (NCBI taxonomy): domain Eukaryota; kingdom Metazoa; phylum Chordata; class Aves; order Galliformes; family Phasianidae; genus Bambusicola; species Bambusicola thoracicus. The sequence continues at coordinate 10,732 of PPHD01004713.1, read as the reverse complement.
AGCAACACCTATTTCTCTACATGTTGAGTATAAACACAATCTCAACAACTGGTTTAGGTCCATGAGCCCACACTATAAAGGACTGAATTCAAACTAGCTAGTAGCAAAACTGCCCACAGAGTGGATATCCTGCTCCTGAACCCTGCAGATGCTCTTTAGGCTCTACAAAAGGCTCTTTGAATGCTTGAGCTTTCCAGCTCACTTACATTTCAGAGTCCAGAGCTTTATCTGGAGCTTCCCAGGAATGCAGGACAGTCATTTGAGAAATGGGAAAAAGTCCTGAGGAGAAGTGTCTCCTAACTATGTCATTCACAGGAAGACAAACTTTGGAACTGACTCTCAACTTCATTTCCAGACCTCTTCTGGAGCTCTGCTAGCAACCTTTGGCCCATCTACTTCTTAATTAAATTCACTGGTACTTCCTTTCCCCTAATCTACCAAAACACAATGAAAACCTAAAAATGCAATTTTTTTCATTTCCAAAATTTCCTGACACAGAAATAGAATGCTGTTAACTACCCTAAGAGACACACACAGCTGACCTGAACAAGCTGGTGCTTGCTGCCTTTGCAGACACCTCAGAACACCAGATGAGAACACAGTACACTCTGCTTCCAAAACTCTAAAGTGAAAAAATAATCTATTATACAAAGCAAAGAACAGGAAGGAAGGATGCTCCATGGATAAATTTAGCCCTAAAGTTTTCAGAACCAACAGACTGAAATAGGTGGTAAAGAGGACTGTGTATAACCAAGCTCTAAAGATTCTGTTCCTGCTGCAGACAGTTCTCCTGGGCAGCATGCTTTAGGTGGCCCTACTTGAGCAAGGAGCTGCACCAGATGAACCAGGTATCCCTTCCCATATCAGCCATTCTGCAGTTCTGTGACTGAGCTCTGTACAGCACCGCCAGCATCGTTAGGAACAGAACGGTTGTTAGCATTAGAAAGTAACCAGGCATCAACACGGGCTTTTTATTTCGGAAGAAATCTGGCCAAATTCATGCAAATTCAGCATTTTTGTAAATAGAAAATAGACATGGAGGCTTTACAGTACAGTTGTTAAATTAACAGCCATGGTTTTGATAATATCTATGTTCTCTTCAGCTGTGAAATAAGCCCAGCCTGCCTAGATGCACCCTTCAGACCTATTCCTTTCTACATGCAGGAGAATTTTTTTTTTTTTTTGCATACACTTTGGTAACAGCAAGGGCTCCCTTCAGGTTAGTGTGATTCAGGCAGTGAGTGTCTGAGCTGGGCCACTGTGTTACATTCAAAGGAAGTATCTGTACCAAGAGAACAATTTACAAGTTCATACTGAAAAAGCCTAGTCTGTGTGCTACAGCAAGGTTAAACGTGCATGTAAGAACAAGGTGCACTACTCATTCATGTCCAAATATTGCACACTTTAATTGGCTAATTTCAACATTGATGTAGGATGAAAACCAACTGGTCCCATCTATGAATCTCACCCTCTCTGTGAATTGCCAATAGTTCATCAACACTTAGAATCCCAGCGTTACTTACCTGTGATGTTGTCATAACTCCTGAAATTCATTTCTATATGATCCCACTCGAGCACCATGCAGTTCTCCATGCTGGGCTGTGCAATGGCTACGAACACATCGTTTTTAGAGTTGAATGTATCCACTGACACTGACTGGTAGGGCAAAATCTGGTGAACAACAAAATCTAATAAAATACATTACAACAGTTAGGATACATTCTTGCTGAAAATACAAAATAAGTAGTTGCAGATTACAAACAACAAATGAGTGATATATTCTGAATTCCATATAAGCCTAAGATAGAAGTGTCAGTGCTCATGTTAGGCATGCAGCAACAGAGGAAAGCGTCTTCTTGCTTTAAGCATCCCTAAACTGTCCTTCGCAGAGAGAGTTGTAAAGGAGATCAAACAGGTAAATAATGTCAGAATTTGGATTTTCCAGCTAGGCTGGCTGGTATCCTTGAAATCAGGATACATTCAAACAGTCACATGCTGTCAAAGAGAAGACTCTTTCCCCCACAGCTGGAAGTTGCTTTCCCATCAAGTCAAATGGCCTTGGTAGAATCATTTTCAAGCTGAGAGCCAGCAACTTCCAGCTGAAGTCCAATAACTTCTTAAGACATGCAAATTTAATCACTAGCAATTTGTGTTACGCTAAACCAGGCAGAAAGTGAAATAATATCCGAAGTTTGCCTGGGGATAACCCCATTTTGGCTAGACAACAGATAAAATGGTGTAATCAAAATCTCAGTTAACGTAGCGTTTTACGGGGCATTGTAAAGTAGTTTAAGCATAAAATACAACCAACCTTCAAATTACTATCCAGTGGAAAACTTAATCTAAATACTAAGACTGAGGAGTTGGAACAACCTGTAAAGACTAGCCCAAAGTTCAAGATTTTTGCTCAAAAGCCAAGTGCCTGTAAATTCAGTCCTAAAATTCACATTGAGCTATATTAGTAGTCAGCACAGAGCCAGCCTGGGGCAAAACAAGGAAACCCTGAATTTGATATTTGGCCTGATAGCTTGGCAAAGTCATCATTACCAGAAAAAGAAATATATATAGCAGAGTTGACAAAGAAAAGCCAGCACTTAAAACGTACTTTGGTCTAAAAGGTACCAGAAGACCTGCATGGAATTTATGAGTAGATATAAACATACAGAAAAGGAAATGAATATTCCACTAAGATAGAGTTTCTCTGGAGAACCAGACACTGCCCTGCTTCAAGCTCCATTTTCTACATGCTTCCACCATTCACTCCTACTTCAGAAGGGCCTGAGGATTCAGGGATTTTGGTGAAATGCTAATCAAGTCCTCACTCTGGTCCCTCATTCTGGCATGCTAAGAAATATTCATTTTACAATGAAGAACTCTTTGTCTCTGCATGCATGAGAGCTTTTGCTCTTGAGGAGTTACACTTCTGGAGAACAAAGACAGATGATAACCATCACACAAACAGAACAGATTCCAGAGCTGCAACAGAAACAACAGTCACCATTCTTTGAGGGACTGTTACAGACAGAGCATGGGATTGATTCATCAGTGCAGACAGGAAAACAAGAAAGTTACTTTCATTCCCACTGGAAAAACAAAAAGACTGGGAAAACCAACAACAAATTTTGCAGTAAGTAGGCTTAAGTGACAAATCATAAGAGGTAGCTAAGGATGGGACAGGAACAGATGGAGTCACAGAAAGTTGAAATATTTTTACAATCTTGAGGAGAAAAAAGCACAGCTCTAACACAGAAAAAGACATCTCAACAGTTTTGAAGCACTTGGAGGAAATGTGCAAATTAAAACAGATCAGTTTGTGAGTTAGAATCTATTGCTTGTTCAGAAATGACTCAGTGTTAACCCTACTATTTTTACTTGTACCTGTCATTGGGCTCTTTATGTCACTGGATAACTAAAAATGGGTAACTAAATCAGACATAATCAGTAAAAAAAAAGTAAATCAACCTGTAAATACCAGACTAATGTGGAACAGAGTTACACATTAAAGAGATGTTGACACGTCAGGCTTGCCAAAAATTTAGGCCTTACAGGGAACAGAGGTGGCAAGCCTGTTCTCAGGTTTCCTGAAAGTAAGTACATATTCCCCCAAGGGTCTTATAACCAAACCACAATACCCCTACATACATTTGTGGGAGAAATAAAAACAAAGTGAAATGGATTAACCAGATTCACGATGTAAGCTGTGAGAAATGGGAAAGACAGGATGGTACTACTGGAAGAGTTAGAAGTACAGATCACTGACACTGCCAATAATTTTTGCAGTAAGTGACCAAGGGTTTTGTCCTCTGGGTTTTCTTTAATTTAATTTACATCTCCCTTTCTGTCACTGCTGCATCAGTTCAGCAGATGCAATGAGCCAATGGAGCTGAGGAGAAAACATTTTACCAAGCAAACTCCTTTGTTACTGCATCCTACACCCAGCCATGCTGAACACACCAGTCCTCAGGGAGTGAACGTGGGCATATTTTGTCTCCCTCCAGATCTGGGGGAAGCAAGGGCAGAGAATGAAAAGGCATCTGTGGCCTAATGCCATAGGTCACCAGAAGGCCCGCTGGAGGGCTGCAGCTTGCAGCAAGGTATCTCCTGGTTCAATCCACAGGACATGATGCTGTCTGAGATGACAAAGTCCTGAAGACTTACATTTATATTCCATTTGATAGTCTCTTATAGGTCATTTCTGCATACATACTATCCCTCTCAGATGCTCCGTAAAAATGTTGGAGCCCCACTTCTTCCACACCTTCACTATAGACTGAGCTCCAGGTTGCTGACTACTCCCAGGCCAAGCAGGTTAGGCACAGTGTCCTCGTCTGATGGAAAGCATCCTTTGCTATCTGAAGAGTATGTTATCTCCGTATGCTTGCGGCTAGAGCATAGGTGCCTCTGAATAAAAACATTTGCTGTGCAATGCTTGCACCACATAACACCTTAGCTTCCCAGCAAAATCTACAGCATGTGATGTTACACTTACACTCAGTGAAGTTTCATTTATAGCAGACAAAGGGACTAACTTTATGGATGAATTTAGCCTGTAGCCATTTCAGCTCCTATCTAGACGTCAGCTATCTAGACACAAAGAAATGACAAAGTATAGGGAGGTAAATTTAGGTCTGAGAACCAGGAAGGTAAGGCTTGTTTTCTCATACTGTCAGTGCCGCTCAATTTCTTAAACTAGACTGAAATTAGGCTTACTTTTACACCTTATTTCTGCAGCTCCATGAATTTACAGACACAGTAACCTGGGCACAGTTCTAAGCTATACTGGTCACTTGGATCTGACATCCTTTTATGTGGCACATTATCATGCTTTATCCCTGCTGCTCTTCTGACATATTTTTCAATTTTTAATTCATTCTCTTTCCCTTTAAATATTTCCCTTGAATTAGCTTTCATATCATGTCCTGAAACTTTATTTTATATTACTAGTAATAAACTTCTCTATTCTCTCTTAATGGTGAAGACCGATTTGATGACACATGAAAGAACTTTAATGCCTCCGATATCGCTGTATAGAAAAAAAAAGGCAAAGAGCTGACAACATACACAAAACATGAAAACAATACCTGCAGCTGATATTCTCAGTTGCATGATGTGACTACATTTAAATACAGGCAACTGCTGCTATTTGGTCATGAAATATAAGCATACCCACATGCAAGTGTCTCTTCACTTCTGTCTGCATGCTTTACATTACCTAAAATAAAAATCAAGATCCTAAACAAGACAGTACTTGCAATATTATTGGACATTTATCTCCAATTTAATGGAGATCCATAAAGAACAGCTGGCAGTATTGCTGGCACATTTAGTGATATTAAATTGTGGTCTACTGAATAAAGACAGCAGATATAGCCAAATCATTTGAATTTCTCTTTATTGCTTTCTGTGAAGCAAAAAGATTTTAGGAAGTTCATCTGACGTAGCTATATGGCCTTATTCCAGACAACAGAATGCATTCTGTGATGAAAATCAGGTCACCAGCAAGTCATAATCATACCTTTAAGAATAGGGTTATTCCCAATTCTTCTCCCATTATCACTTAATGTAAGTAAAAACTGTACTTTGGCTTCAAAATGTAATTTTATGCTTGTTGTAGTATTCCACAGTGCTTCATATGTCACCCTTTTCTCCCTTCCTCCCACCACGTCATGCTCACAGAGGTGAATCGTGTAGTCTACACCTCTGATATTTAACCACTTGTAGTGCGCTTAGAAATATACATTCTGAATACCTGTAGTGGTGCATTCATAATCAAAACTTGTCACATCATTTAACTTCTTATCCTGATATTCTGCTGGACCAATACACAGGACATCAGAAACAGTGGAATTTGTCATCTTTAACCACAAAAACAACCACTTGGCTTTGCAGTCACACTCAAATTTATTTCCCCTTAAATCTCTAAAAAAACACACAGAAATAAACATATTTGAAAAGGTTGATAGCAATATGAATTTACAGAACTGTTAGCACTTCGACATAACAAAATTAAAACGTGTGAGCAACTTTGATCTGTTTTTGAAATGAGAGGAGGAAAGACTTCTTAATGTGCTCTTAATATCTACGCTCCTTCACTGAAGTGTTCACCCTGGAAAAACAGTTTCAGTCTAGGAAATAAGCCCATGTATAATGGCAGTAATAAAAGCACTGTGATTCATGTAAAGTCACTCCTGTTTGTAAGTTTTCATAGGATTAGGACTATAGCATAATAAATCCTCACAGAGCGCTTGTCTGCTGCAAGTCTGCATCCCATCATCTACTGCTGACACAGACAAATCCCATTCCTTCACTGAGCTACCCAGGCACCCTTGGTGAGTAGGGTGGTCTTGCTGGTATAATTTCTGTGCTACACTAAAATACAGATGTAAGGCTGGTATTTTCAGAGTCACTCCTGATGAGGAGTCCAGTCAGCTTAACCTCCCCCCTGCTAACATGCCTGGTCTTCAATCCTATGGCAATTCTTGTGGCTTACAACCTTTAGTTGAAAGAGCCAGGCCAAAAACAGGGGAAGCTGACAAGCAGCTTAGCTATACGTGAAAACACTGGCAATAAGACAGCAGTATGCTACAACTGCACGAAACAGGAAAAGTATATTTGTAAATTAATGCCTCTGACTAAAATAATCTCAAGGCATATTTGCAACAATAACAGGAAAAACTATTCAGAGAAATTGCTGTCATAAAATTAATTGTCTGTTTCGCTAAAAAAAATATGCAAAACATCAGAAAGTACAATAATGCAAGCCATACACAGCATCATGAGAAGCAACAGTGATTTGAGAAACAGCAGTCGTTCTGGAGAAGTCCATCAAATAAATAATATTAAAATGAGAAAAGATAGAACAAAGTGCACATTTCTTTTAAGTGCAGATATCACACACAGCACCACACAAATGCAGAACTTAAACCACAGAGCAACAGAGTGACAGTAGCAGGAGGTCAACAGAAGATTTTCATTACTTACAGTTCAATTAGAGAATCTAAATCACTGAAGACATCCCTTGGCAGAGTTTTCAGATGGTTATTGGCCAAAGAACTAGAAAAGAAAATTAGAGCTTAATATCATTGTTACATCATCTGTTATATCATCTTGCTGACTCCTGCTAAGCCTGAACTCACCTACAAAATGTTAATTATGGGACATTGTCCAGTCACCAGCATTGTTAATAACTACCAGGAACACCCATGCATTCATTATACTTATTTAAGAACGGTGATTCCTCAAAGAAAATGAAGCTGACGCAAAAGTAAAACATGTAAAGCTGTTTTATTGGGTGAAATGTAACAGAGGGCAATGACTGAACATACTGGAGAGAAAGAGGAATGTTAACTACAAGTATATAATACCACAGTAGCACCACTGGCAGCACCAGCAGGCAAGGGCTGCACCCCAATGTGACCTGTGAGCAGGCACAGGCAGCTGCACGTGCTGAGTGCTGCCTGAGGAGGCATTTTTTAAAGGCCACTTTTTAATTCCTAGAAGGCACGTTACCAACAGTCAGAGGTGTTGCCTTGAAAACCATCTATCTGCAAGGAGTTGTGTTTCAGTACAAATTACTAAGTGTTAAATAACTTACAGGTGGGTCAGGTCTCGAAGGCCACGAAATGCATTTCTTGATATGGTTTCAATTTTGTTTCCTTCAATGAATCTAAGAAAAAAAAAAAAAAAAAAAGAGAAGACTTTAAGTAACATTATGAGCACCATCAGTGCTTTATCCTATGTCCACCAAACTCAGCAGGCTCCTGTGTAGCCCCTTCAGATTTAGGCATGGGGAAGTCTCAGTAGAGGTGGTCACACTGCCTTGTCACCTTTCCTCTGACGTACTGCAAGAAGCGAAGTGGGTAGCACAAGGGAGAGCAAGCGACAAATATGCAGTAGCAAAGAAACAAAGCGAGCAAAGCAAAAACCATTATTCCCTTCTTGTTTAATTCTCATGGAATGTGTTTGTATGGCAAACAGGTATACAGGTATTGGACCAGAGAGACTGGCCCGTTACAAAGGAGAAATGAAATAAAGCTCTTACCTGTGTCCTGGGCTCACAGAAGGGCTCCAAGAGGAAGGATATTCACATAGAGATCCTTCCTCTTTGGAAGTCAGCCCTTAAATGGGGTCTAGGAGGTGTGGAGCCATGCTTGACCCCTTCCGGTCACTCAGGTGAAATTGCATTCACCTGTGCCCCTGCAGCTGACTCAGCACTCACCTCAGGTGGTCAATCAGAGGTTCAGGCTGCGATTCAACAGTTCCCATACAGTGTTGTATGAGGGAAGAGACTTGGCTAGGAGAGATTTCTGAGATGGAATTAAAAGCTCAAGTCCTGCCTTCCTCAACAACAACCTAAGTTCTGAAATGACAGGGCAGCACAGAGGTGCCAGGGTTCTGCAGGCTGCAGATGGACACTGCTTGGGAGTTCATGCCTGAAGGGGTGGTGCCTACAGCCAGAGGACTGCATATGCACTGCCACCTCCACGACCACAGAACCAGAAGGCTCTCTGCTACAGTCACTGCTGTCACATGAACCACAGCAATATACTGACATCCCAAGTCCAACGTCTCCCTACATGGCAAGACTGCTACTTGTGTCTTCTTGCTGCCATGTTCCAATGCTCTCCAGCCAGTACATCACCTCTGCAGGGTTCCTTAACGCACAGAAGTCACAGCCCCGTGTGCTGGCGGAACTGATAGCCACATATCGATTGCAGGAGCATACTGCTCATCCTGACTGCATGTCAGCATTTAAAGAAAAAGCTGACATTTGAGCATCCTGCACCTTGAGCACTCGAGGACACATCCGTAAATACACCATTGGTTCTGCAAAGTGGCTGTAGCCAGGGGGCCATCAAGATACTGCACGGTACAGCTATATCTGGAAGAAGAAAGCTGCATACTGACTTCAAAAACACTTTATGAAACAAGAGTATCTCCTTTCCCTTTACAGGTCCTTGTTTGCCATCCAGGAAGACAGGAAAAATGCTACGAGTCAAGGTCATTTCTTGAGAGAGTCAAGAAGGGGCTGCAGCCCCCAGTGGAATGCAGGAGATGACAAAAGCTCTGTTTAGAATAGAGCACGAATCCTTCATGAGTATCCTCACTGCATGCTAAGGATACAGACAATGTCAGTTATGGGTCAACCATACTCAGTTACAAGGCAGCCTGAAGACATGAATTCAATCCACAGAGCACAAAGCCAAAGCGCTCCCTGACACAGTACCCAGCACACTGCCAGCTTGCCAGCCAGTGCAAATAAACACTGAAAACAGTGCAACAAGATGGTGGAAATTTGGGCTGGGACTTAGTAAATTTGCTGGATTCCTTTGAGACCAAACCCAGTCTCAAAGGGCTGCTACCCTGGGAATGCCAGCAAAGCTCCCATCTTTTATCAGAATTTTTTTTTTATCCAGACTTGGCAAACGTAGCCGGGTAGATTTAAAGGTGCATGAAATACCATCGTCAGTTTTGTGAGTACAGTGTGACACAGCACAAGAGCTGTTCCTGCTAAGGGACACACATATCTGCTGTGGGTGCTCCCCTGCTGCTCTTCCTTTGGAAACTGCTCGGTACACAGAGAGCCTTGATTGTGTTCATCAGCAGTGTCTTCTTCTCTGTAAGGTCTGACTATTGGTAACTGAGAGACATGAGTTATTACAATTGTAACGGTGTCACCATCTGCACAGCTGGAAAAAAAAAAAGAGGGGAACTAAAAAGGAAAGGAAAGGCCACTCACTCACATTCCGTTCCTAAAAGGCAGAGGTGAGATTTGCTGGAAGAAGAAGTGCCCTGGGGACTCGGCAGGGAGGATGACCACAACCATTAACTGAGACCAGTTAGTTGGCTGTTACTAAAAGAAAATGAAACTCTAAGGCTTTAACAGTCTTAATTCTGTTCCCTGGTTTGCAATTAGCAGCCAGGGATGGAAATTGTCCCTTAAATGAGATGAGGAGGAATAGAGGTCTCTGCTTTCAAACAGAGGTCTGGCCATAAATACCAGTGCAGCAGCTATTGTAATGCACGTTGTTGTGGCAAGGCTCCATTTTAGACTCGTCGGCACTTCAAAGCCTAAGCAAGTCATCACTGAAACAACATAAAAATATTCACAGGGTTTTTCTTTCACCTTTTTACCAGCATTCTGCAAATTACTTTTTTTTTCCTGTAGATACATGGAAAAGAGAATGATTCGATAACTATCACTCAAAAATCTAGATGCAGCTGAATTGTGGATTCCAACATATGCCACCTAAAATTATCCTCTATTTCTTGGTCTGCTAATTCTACTGTTGGCCTCCTCTCCTGTATTAGACCATTACTCTTCAATACATCCCGACTTAATCCTACTTACCTGAAGGACATTAGCAAAAGTCAGTTTTATGAGCATTGGTCATCCTTTAGACAAAGGCAAATGTTTTCCACAGCAACCTTTCAGCACAGAAAGGTGGGTGGAAAGATGAACTTTCTTTCAGATCACATTCAGAGTTTAGAACATACCAGCTCATGTCCGGTAACACAGAGAAATGGCAGTCCTTTGGAGTATGAAGTGAGGACAACCTGGTACCAGGGCTATTACTTTTTTTAAAAGAAAAAAGGGTGACCTAAAAAAAGAAAACAAAAAAGATCGGGAAATGAAGATAACGTAAAAATCAACAGAGAAGTGAACTAAGTTCAGAACAGGAAAGTTAAATAAATGTAAATAGTAACGTAAATAATTACAACAATTGATATT
>PPHD01004712.1:8500-27954 GCA_002909625.1 Bambusicola thoracicus | reverse complement strand
TCAGCGTGGCTGTCGCTGTCTGTTGTCATACAGCATGGCAGAACTGCTGTCTGTCAGCATCAGCACACTGCCGTGGGTTTTGTTACCCGTGTAAGGGGACGGGGCTGCTGAGCTCTGCGGTGCTGTGGATGTGCTGTGATACCTTAGGGGTGCTCGTGTGTGCCTGCAGGAACCACCGGGTGCTTCCTGGGGGTTTCAAAGGATCACAAAGTGCCGATCCATTGGCGTTTTCGTGGGACTTCCTGCTGACTTAGGTACCCAGCAGCAAGGGTTTATCACAGGTCCTTAAGCGGTTTGTCCAGGCTCACGGATATAGAAGGCAGCACAGGTGCGTTTTTATAGTCCGGCACTTGCAGAAAGGTAAATGAGACACATAAGACTGTCGTGCTGCTGTTCATTTGTTGACTCACGAGAGGAATTAATAAGTCGTTTAATATGCTCAATAAAAAACAATATGGGCTTAATATTAAGCCCCCTTTCAAAATTCACATACCTGAATTGTAAAACAACAACAAAACCCAACCAAACCAGAACAAAACATCAAGCAAAGAACCTGCCTTCAAACAGCAAGAAGTCGCTTTATTTGCTTATAAATTGAACTTATGATTTTACAGTGGAGGTTGTTTTGGTTTTTGTTTTCCAGCAGCCACTCTGAAGATTTCTCTGAGCTGCTGCCCTTGTAAAGACATGCACTCGCAGAGTCTGCCTGATGCCAGATAAAGCCCTTCCCATAGCCAGGCACACAGTTGTGGTCTGTCAGCAAAACTTCTGTCAGTAATTGGAAAAATGCTATTAAAAACAACCTGCCCGGTAATCCCAATCTGCTTTGTCTCCCTTGCGCAGTGCACAGACTCAGTGTTGTTTCTCCCTGCAGAAGGACACGGCTCCTCGGACAAGCTGCCCGGCTATTATTTCTGTGGCTCCGCAGTGTTGTTTTGAGGGTGACGGCACACTGCCGTGCTGCCCAAGGTGACCTTCTGTGACAAAATCCAGGCTTAGAGCACAGCTGAAGCGTGTTCCTGATGGGCATTCCGAGCTGGAGCCCACCATGCCAACCCCTCAGAAAAAAATGTTTAACACAGAAGTTGAGGTAGTGTGAAATAATGCATTTCTTTTTTCAAGTAACCATGCTTGGAACCAGAAGCTGAAGCACTGGGGAGTAATGACAGCCCTGTGTAAAAATGATCACAGCTCAGATCTCACCTGAAATTCTTTTCCCTTGACATACATACTGCAGTGCTTCTCTGTAAATGGTTGTGGTTAGAAAGCACAGACAGAGCATTTGATGGTGAAGAAAGGGAAAGGCTTTGCAGGAGGATAAGTGAAACAAGAAAGTATTTGCCCACTGAAATTCTGGGCGTGCAGTTTGTTGCATTTGGTATCTGTTCCTTTTGCAGCAGGGAGAAGAGCTGAACAGTTTTGTATTTACAAGGATGTGTGCACACACGGCCAACCCGACAACCACCGAGCTTAGAAGGAAACCATCGCCTAATGTCAGCGTGTAGATTGAGTGGATGCTCGATCACTCAAAGCTAAGAGGAATTAATTCCAAAGGTTTGTATGTCAAATTGCCAATATTGGATGTTACTTCTAAGAAAAGCTAATGCCTTGATCCAAAAATATTTACAGTTGTGACTTCACTGCAGGCTGCCTTGCCCTCCATGGTATCCGTGTCGTTTTGCTCTCCCAGTTGCTTGGATGGCTCAGCCACCTCCAGACCCTCACTTTGTGCTCAGAGGCACCGGGGCTGCTGTCCATGCGCTGCATTTCTCCTGCGCAGGTGAAGAATCTGACATCCCCATTCTCTTCTCTGGGTAAGTAAATCAGGATCTCTGGCTATGCTGAGCATTGTCCAGACATTTCCTTTTAAAATAAAGGATATTATTTAGATAAACAACAAAATGGTGAATGATGGGTCTGTTGTCTTTGTACATGTAACTTCCATTTGGGGGAAAAAGAAGGGGAGGAAGTATTGGACTGTCTTACCAGCATCTGTTATTGCTGACAGGTCTGAGAATGGGTTTATCCATGTCTGGAACCTGAAAACTCACAGAGTGGACGCGGCCCTGGATGGCCATGGAGGAAAATCTGTGTACGGGTTGAAAACGATGGATGGTAAAGAGAGGCTGCTGAGGTTAGTGAGGCAGGCAAAAAGGAGTGGGAAGTATTTTTGTTCCTGTTATGTACCTGCGTTAAAAAAAAACATAAAGAGTGGGAATCTTTTATTCTTGGAGCCACTGCTGGCCTCTCCAACACATACAGAATATGTACAGAAGTACAAATACCCTGAATTACTATGATCAGTTAATTTCTTCATGATTCATGTGTGGCTGCATTGCAGTGTGACTACATGTGTATCATAAAGAAATTAATTGTACCATTTTTCATTGTAATTTCACAGTGTCCTTATTGCTGCACTGACATCAGGTGAAGTTTCTGCTTAAAGGAAATGGATTTGAAGTTAGGTTGCTTCACAACTGGGAAGATCAAATCTGGTACAGGATGTAAGTTGTGAGAAGGAGAGAAGGGGAAGAACCAGAGATGGGAGAATGGTGTGAAGTGAGCAGGAATGCTGAGCTGCACGCCCATGTTGCAAAATGCCCGTGTTCTCATTTAGGAAGGGAAGGCTGGGAAGATTTGTGTACCTTGGATTAGACAGGTGATCTGGAGCAGAGTGGATGCCAAAGTGTCTGTATGACGAGGAGGTGTTCTGACATGTTTATCTAGAGAAGACATCTCTTATAATATACAGGGGAACTCATTAGCATTTATATTTGTTATCTACTTAAGTACAATTATCAACACTCTCCCCCATAAAATCCTATTGAATGAGTATTGTTTGTATAATTACAGAGCTTTTCACTACCTCTATTTTTGGTGTATAACAGTTCATACAGCAGTGCAGTTTTAGGACAGTGTTTACCTGTATTTTTTGTTATTCTGCTCTAAATCACAGCAGTTTCTTGCAGTCCCACCACATTTTTGTGTTCCTAGTGCTGTGTTTTCATACTTTGTCATTCAGCTGAACAGCAGATGGGAGTTTCTGTATTGATGTTGAAGAAGCCCTAAATCAGTCAGATTTGCATCTACCTCTGTTTTGTTTACGTGGTTCTGTCAAGTGATACTGCTAATTCAAATAAGAAATGGGTGACTGATGACTCCTTCTCCCAGGCAGTAAGAGGACAGGTGTCCTGTGCTGTGTAGTTTAACTCCAGAACTGCAGCTTCTCCACAGCCATGCTTTGTTGCAGAGCACCTGGAGCTGGGTAAATACGTAGCAACCAACGCTGTGCCGTCTGAATGGCCTTCCTGGCCTTCCTGGCCTTCCTGTGGGGACTGCAGAGGAGGTGTAGGAGTCTGTTTTTGCATGTGGCTGTGGGAAGCTGACCAGAGTAACTGCTGTCTTTCATTTACCTTTGTGGTCCTTGTCAGCAAACCTGATCATTCTGTTTCATTGTTATGGTGAAAGAGTGTTAAATATGCTAATCTGTGGTATTCTTGTCATGAAAATGTTCAAATACTCATAAAAAATCCTAAGTAGTTGCATATATAGATAGTAGCATAGCTGTGTTTGATCGAGTCTGTCTTGGTAAGAAAGCGTGGCTGTCGGTGAGGCGCTGTGTCTGACCCTCAGGTCCTCTCTCCTGCTGATAGCTTTTGAAGCTACACAGAAGCTGTACTAAGCTCAGTCCGTATTACGTATTGAAGTCCCAACACTGAGATACTAAACTACAGGAAGGCAGGTTTCCTCAGCCCTGCTGCTCACGGAACAACTTGCTTTATTGTAAAAGTCAAGGTCGTGACCAGAGGATCTGCCTGTGGGATTTAGAAGAGGGACGGACTTCAGTGACGGATTCTGTCTTCACGGAGAACGTGGGGTTCTGCAGATGCTCTCTGTTAAAGGTGGCACAGGGGCGCTGGCTAACGGCCACGGCAGCCAAGGCCCTGGAGGAGGTAGGAAATGCTTCTTTTTCCGGTGCTTGGAACATTGCTTTTGTTTCTTAAATAAGAGTTTGGAAGGAGAAACACCATTGCTTTCAAATCCGCTGCTCAAGAGGGGGCAGCACAAGGAACCTCCGGGGCTCCTGTTCACCACTACCTGCCAGAAACACGACTGAGTTACATAACTCGTGCTGCAATAACAAGGATACCACCCCAAGTTTTGTGTGACATGTAAGTATTTGCAGCTGCTGATGCTCTTTCATGTGCAGGAGGTTTGAAGGCTCCTGCGGTGCCGCTGCTGAATACTGTTAAGAGGGGAAAAGAGTCCTTCTGGGGAGCTAACAGTCAGAAGTCTGTCATCGGATGGCGGTGCTCATCTGCTGTCTGTGGCTAGAAGTTGTGCATGGTGAGAGGAGGGGAGCTGCAGGTGATTTGTAATGTGATACGTGGTCTTTCACCTCGGGCTAATTCTTTAACTGGTACTTTGGCTGCAAATAGTGGAATTGCTGTTACCAGCAAGGTTTGCTCTGTTTGAAATAATTGTAGGGTTCATTTCAGTTCCTACTGTATAAACCCACATCTCACACTCATTATCACAGCAGTCACTGACTGACAGCTTTGTTGGCATTTTCCACTTCTGTTTTGTATAAATTGTATTTTTGTTTTCTTTGAAAGACCACTTGAGGACATGATACAGAAATACACTGATCCACATGCCTGACATTAAAATACCAAAAGCATGAAAAAGAAACAAAGAGGTGATATGAGTAAAGAAAAGAAATATTGTAGCTAATTGCAAGTTGTTCATAAGCGCAGAAGATCGGGAGCTTACCTGGACTATAGGATGCATGTCTTGAAAGTGAAAGTTACATTTTCTATATGCTAAGTAATATGTGGAAATGGTGCCTGCATTGTGAGAAAACGTGGGCTCTTTATTGCTCAGAAGCTGAGGATATAAGAAAGTACTTTGCTGGCCCACAGCCAGAATGTTCAGCATTTTACAGAACTAAGTCTGTAGAAACAGCCACCGTACCAGTAAATAAAACCACTCTCATCTCAGGCACTTCTGTTCTTCTGTTCAAACACAGAACTACTTCCATTTTACAGAAGTGCTCAGTAATATTTAACTTAAACCTGAAAAGTGCTGTCTTGTACCGGGTGGAGAAGAACTTGTTCCAGGCAAAGCGTACACACACGTTCTGTTCACGAAGAATTAAACAGTCATCCACTGAGGGGTTGTTTCACCCCGATGTCTCTTGCAATTCATCTCTGGTTTACTTTCATTTGTTTGCTTGGGCTTTGCAAGCTGGTAATGATTTGCTGTCTCCTGAGGTAAGAGTTCCTCTCTGTGTGTGAACTTGACATTGGAACTATGTCAGTTTTCAATAAACGCACACACATACACTCCCATAATATGCAGTGCTTCCAAATAGGCAGCACTGTGAGACGCAGTACCTTTGCAGCTTATGATTAAAATTAAGACTTAATAAGTGTTTATGCTTGGCTGGTGCCCAAGGAAGAGTAATTTTGTCTTAAAGCAGGTTCAGTCCATAAATAATGAGATCTGAACAGGCATTTATTTGTTCATGATTGCATTTAAATCACCAATTATGAGTTACATGCACTTTTCTTGCCAATTTGCCAGAAACATGTTAAAAGCTTTATTAATGTGGAAAAGAAAAAGGGTGTGTTTCCTTGTGGCCAGTTTCAGCCACCCAGGAACACTATTAACCTCGGGCGAAGGAAAATCTTTCTCCTATTAAGCAAAACCAATATAAACACAGAACTTCAAGTTTTAGGTTACAGATGTCAAAATATGTGAAATAGTATTTATTTCTCAGGCTCAGTTGTCTCTAATTCAGGCAGTCTCTGGAACTGTCAGTCTAGCACAGGCAGCTCATGCCTGATTGCCTTCTGCAGAAAAAATCCTCTTTGCTGTTTTCTTTTTGTCCTTTGCAAGCTCAACCATAGCCCTTGTATCAGGTCTTTCCTTTTGAATCAAGATAAATTAAAGGAGTGGCTTTTTAAGAATTATTTTTAACCTGCAGAGATGCATTTATCCCAGTGCATTTATCCTTCCTTGTTAACTAAAAGTTACAGTCCTGGTTTTCTTGTGGTCTGGAAAGCAATGCCCTTTGGGGAGTCAGTGATGAAAGGCACAAGACGAGAGCGGGTCACCTTCATATTTACAGCTGGTTTCCTGCAATAGCTAACTTAGTCATTATACTGATAGCAAGAAAGTTGCCGAGGGAAAAGAATCTTCCGTTAAGAGCATAGCTCCAAAGAAGAATTCCCAGATGCTCAAACTTCGGTCTGTGCACTGCATGGCTCTGCTGCAGCCTCCATCTGTCAAATCTGGAGAACAGTTTCCTGCTCCATTGCTAACTGGCTTTAGAAAATGCTCTCTAGATTGTGTTTAGTACATCATTGACTTGCAGTCCTAGAGTGCAGCTGGCTTTTGGCAGGCTAGTTGACAATCTCTAGAAATAGGAAGATGTTCTGGCAAGCTTTGAACTAAAGGTATGGGATTGGAAAGCCATTGCAGCTGCCGCAGTCTTGATTGATGGTTCCCAGAGGAGCCATATTCGTTTAATACCTCATCTCAGATGCTTAAGGAAATTCACATGTCTTGGGCTGTCCAACAGCACTATTGGGCCTTCGCACATTCTGAAATAATCCAGAGTGGCTGGTGAGGCTGGATTTATCAAATACTTGAAGTCCTTTACTTTTATGAGATAATGTAGACTGTTGCTTATTTAATTAAAATAAAAGATCACCTCGGTGATTAAGTATGTGTCTGAGAAAGAGCAATATATATATAAAAAAAAAACAGAGTCACAGACTTGCTTCCAGGGACATAAGGTCCTTCTCCATAGTTCCAAGCTCAAGAATCAGCTCCAAGTAAGGCACTTCTGTGTCAGTCAAGAGACTAAAAATCTTCCAGTGCCAAGCTGCAAAGGCAGACTACCTGATCTGGCCTGCCATCATCCTGAGGTGGAAATGAGCTACTTCTCTGGCAGAGGAAAGACTTTTGCCCGACATTTTTAAAGACAGACCCATAATTCATTGCCGTCAGCACACACAAAAGTAGGGGCTGCTACACAGACAGAGAGCAGGTGTTAAGCACAGCATTACCTGACCCTATTCAAAGCAGGGTCAGACAGTATTGTGGTAGAATACCGGTATGCTGTCACTGCTCCAGCCTGCACTGAGCACATGATTCAGGGGTGTTAAGTTCTGCTAGTGCACTTCAGGTGTATACGGTGGCTGTATATCCACACAAGCTCTGTGCTGCTGTGCCAGAACAGGAGAGACAATAGAAGTGTCCACAACTGACTATAACAAAAAAAACTTTGCTACAAAGATGGGGAAAGGAGGAAGAAGCAGGGAAGTGTTTTCAGACTAAGCTTGCATCCTTACCTGTTGTAATGCACATCGCCTACTCTAAGAAGTCAGAAGAAATAATAGAACAGCGGAAGAAGATGATGTTACCTTCTGGCACTTCTGTCTGGTCTTCCATAAAACTGCTTACTTGTAGATTCCCCTACAGCTCCAACTTAACATGTATACCCCAGTGTCCTCCAGACAGCTTTTACTGGGAGTTCTTACACTAGCCTTAATCACCTTAAGAGACTTGTGTTTTTAGCAGCAGAATTTCGATCTGGAGCATGACCAAATACTCTTGTTTTCCTGATGTCAGGTTCAGGTTTTGGAGCTGCCATCCAAGACGTCAGTCTGTACCTTGAAGCCAGAGGTGGGTGCCAAGCTGGGCATGCCCATGTGTCTGAAGTTGTGGCAGGTAAGGCAAGAGCGCCTGCTAATTGTGAAATGTTTTCCCTGTGATTCATTTTATATGAAGCACATGAATCTTTCTTCACTTGGATTTTGATTTATTATCAAACCAATCAAGTAATTATACTATTAAAGGGGGGAAAGATTTGTGAACATCGTTAATGTAACTTTCAGAGCTCTCCAAGCTTTAATGGAAGACTTGCAAATACTTAGGGAAGGCTTTATATCCTTAGGATAGATACAGTTTTTTGCATCAATCAAGAGGAAAAATGAGTGACTTACTGAAGCCAGTTGTTTGATGCGGCCTCTCGCCTTATTAATGAAGAGAAGCAATTGGGTTACTTAAAAACAGTGATTTTAATGGTAGGTTATGTTCACTTTAATGCCCTCAGGATAAGGAAGCACTCTATGAACACTGCTGTTACCGGCATACAATAGGAACAAATGTTTATGGTTGTACTGGCTTTGAACTAAAAGGTAAATAAAAACAGCTAATTAAAACACCAAAACAAAAACCAAACAACAACAAAACCCCATCTGCAGAACACTTAGCCAGTGATGCTTATGGGATGTCAACAGTGAAAGGCAATTAGCACAAGAAGGGGGCGGTAGAGAAAGGAGTTCAAGTGATGGGCTTTAAATCCCCCCCCAAATTGGTTGCAGTGCAGATTCCCTGCTTTACTCCCTGACCTGACAGTTACAGGTATGCGGGCCCATCTGAGCTGATGCCAACCAACTACATGATTCCCTTCAGTTTCATCTGAAGATTTGCTTTGGTTTCAGCTGCACAAAGTACTGATCAGCTGTGCATCTGAGGCATTGTTGTCTTCACTTAAGGCCCTGAACTGAGTGAAGTCCAGAGGAATTCAGTTGCTGGTTTCAGGGAAAGGTAGGAGAGGCCACAGGGTAAGTCCCATGGTGGAACAGCCAGGGAGGAAAAAAAGGCAAGTAGACCAATTAGGTTTTCATTAAACAAAGTTTATTCTAAAAAGGCAGTCGGTAGTAAAGGCAATGAATGTGGCTTTCTGTGGCCTGGTCATATTTTAACAAGATGAAGATAACTGAGGGAATGTACAGTGTTTAAAATTTTGCTGCCTGTACAAGAAGTTCCCTTTCTCTCCATGTTTTCCACATGAACTGACACTGCTGATCCTCTAGGAAGCAGAGCAGGTGCACAGTCTTGTTTTTAAGCAAGTTTTAAATTCTATTGTCAGTAGGGATAAAGGAGAAGACTGGGAATTGGAAGAGGTAAATTACTCCATGCAAATCGTAACTTTGGTAAGTTACCACAAGTTCCTAGACTGCAACAGGCATGGGCAGATCATCCCTTGCAGTCACACAGCTGTATTTATTCTTTTACAAATGTGTTCAACTCAGTTTAAAGGCACAGGGGAGGAGGATACTCTGTAAGGGCAAATAATTACTGTGGTATACCGAAGTGCTGCTCTGTTTTGTGTTCTGTTTTGTGGTTTCACTAAGTGGGCCGCTGAGTAACCCTGTAACCATAAAAGCAGAACACCACCAGCTAACCCAGTTGCACCCCTTCCTGAACAGAGGCAGCTCAGGATTTCTTTGTACTTCACCACGTTGGGCAATGTAGACATACCCAGGAGATGAGCACTCCCCAGCCCATCGCTTATGGGCAATATGTTGCCTAAGAGACTATTTGATGTTACTTATGGCACAGCAAATTAACAAGCTGAAGCACAGACTGGCATGGAGAAAGCCACATAGTAGTGTGTAGGCTGTTGTTCAGCAAGAGCTTGGGGACTATCAGAGCTGTGGATTGTATCTTTCTGCTTTCCATTTGTAGGAAAAGAACCACGTATCAGGGCTACGATGCACCTTACTAGCAGTAGCATGAATTGGGAACTCTCACGTACACAGTGGACTTAAGATGAAGCTTATGTTTGGCTTGTGGATCTGGCTGCTTCGAAGCAGTGTAAAAGATACCAGCATTTTAACTTGTCCTCTGAAACCTTCTCCTTCCTCTCATGTGACTGTAGGTCTGTCCTTAACTTACTCCATGTGCCCATTCATTTTTTTCTTTCCTCTTTTGAAGACTCACAGTCTTAAATACACTGTTCCTTCAGCTTCACACCTTTCTGCTGTTACTAATTGGGTGGAGTAAGGATTTGCAGGAGTAAATATAGTCTTCCCTTACATTTTTTGTCCTCTTTGGGGAAGGCATCGTGTTGCGTAATGGCGCAAACAGAATAATTCAGCGGGAACAATACATGTAGAAACTGGAAATGCAGAGTTATACTTTATATAAACTATAGCAATTATTCTTGTTGAGCTGACAGCAGATCACCTTCTCTTCCTTCCTTGACAGTTATCCAAACGCAACATCAAACTGCTCTGTTTAGGAAGAATGATGATTTATAATTTAAATTTTCCACTGAAATCAGAACATGACTGGCAAAGGCGTTTCTCCAGAAGTGTCCATTATTAGTAGCTGAAATAAATGGGCTGTTGTGAAGCACTGCTTAATAAGTCCAGGCATCAGACTGAGAGCTTCTCCAATCTTTCAATAGCTGTTATTAAGTTCAGGTTTATGTATTCATTAAAATATTACACGCTTGAGCATGTCAGGAAGAAGTGCAGGAGGCCTTGATTTCACAGAAAAAAAACACTTGTTTTTTCAAATAGACCAATCTCTCACTGCAAATTCTGCTTTTCAAATTAAGCTGAGATACCTGCAGCAGAAAGATACGTGTTTCTGCTTGGCATTTGCTGTGATGCTAGAGCACACACCTATCACTCTTACCTCAATGAGGCTGATAGGTGGTGAGCACCCACAACGCTTGGCCATCCTATCTAGAGGCAGAAGACCCAACCCTGCTCATCCTGATCTTGATCTGTTGGATAAGGAAAGTGCGGCCATCCACAAAGTCCCAGGCCTCAAGAAGAGCAGTGCAGTAATAGCTCTTCTCAGTTTTTCTGCCCAAACTGGGGGCTTTCTTAGACTTACTGGAAGTACCTATGAAATGCTTTGTTTTTTGAATTAAACTCAGTTTTATTCTTATTTTTCCCCAATACTTAAAAAAAACTCTCCATCCGAAATACCTAATGATTTAACATTTTGAACTTGTGTATGTTTGACAGTTATTCACTGCTCTTGTAACAAATTAAAAAATAGAGAGATTGTGCCCACATCTGGCCAAAGCAAGGTCCCTGCCTCTTCCAAAGAAAGGAACCTTAACGTAAGGAATGAGACTCATGCAGGATTTGAGGTGTGGGTAGACCTCCTTTGTTTCCTTATTTTAAGGAACAGTTTTGTTCCCTGCGTGGTAAGATTTATTCCTCATTTAAATGGTTCTTCGGGCTGAATAGAACACAGTGCTTTTACTCAGCAGTCTTATTACCCAGACCACCCATCTCTTGTTAGTTTAATTTCCCCTAGAACAAATAATAACCTGAGGGAGAGCAGACTGGACCATTAGTAGAGGTGGTGAGCTCTTGGTCAGTGCAGGCTTGTATCATGCCACTGACAGCTAGTCCATCTGAAGAACCTCATTCCATCATGTGATGCCAGTAAAAAGTATTTTTTTAATAAACATCCTTCAACTTGAGTTTGTTTTCAGTACTAAACAACAGAATCCCGTAGGATCAGGCCGGGTTTGGAAATAACTGAATAGGCTACTGGTTGCAGTTCTTAGGTTGTGGTGTCCCTGCAGGAGGTGGTCATAATCCCGGTCTATTTTGGTGGGTTGTCTCTCCCCTATTAAATAAATAACTGGCAACAGATGCTTGTTGTTTAGTTGCTTTTCATTAGGGATTTGCATCTTCACTCACATAGCCAGTTAGTGCTTACAGGGTCATTAGTCTTTGGCTGGAGCAATGATGAATATTTTCCTTAAGTGTGACATGTAATCCAGTAATGTTCCCCTCTTTGAGTTATTTCAGAGGCTTAAATAAATTAGGTGTCTGCCCAGGGTGCCATGCCCTTTGGCCTGTGACATCATTAATCAAAATAGCCTTCAGTTGGTTACAGTGGGACTCGGGCGCCTGTTAACCCCTTGGTGACTCACCCAGAGATCCCTGAAGAGCAGTTTGGTGTTTGCCTTTACGCACTGCAGAGCGTGGTAGTAAGCAGTCCAGGTGTGCACCCCTACTTCGGCGATGTGCAGCTGCAGTCTCACACGTGGCACTTCTTTCAGTGCCCATGTGGTTTTGTATGGCTTGGTGCTAAGTCTTCCACTCTGTTTGTTTTATTTCTCATTTTGTTAAGAATTGCAATGAGCTTCAGGTCATGACTTAAAGCTTCAGAAACTTTAAGCAGTCGTTCTGCAAGTGATGTACAGGGCTATAGATGGGACTTCCAGTAATCTCTTCTATGTGTGTGTATATATACATGCATACATTAGATATCTACTACATAGATCAAATATAAAATGTTATATGTTAATCCAGAAATTAAGTGCTTGTCAGCAGTTAGTCAGTGAAAGTGGAGGAAATGCCGAGATGTGTCCTTACTGGTAGCACTGACAGTTAGGCTTGTAAACTCTTCACTATTACACCTGTCCGCATTTTCAATTATTTTCTTGGTGCCTGAACTAAAACCTAGCTGGAGGAGGTAATTTCACAGACTACTCACTTTTCAAACAATTTTATTGTTCCCTTGGTCAGGGCAGCTGTGGTTCACAACCGTCGCTTCTGGCCGGCTATGAAGATGGATCAGTGCTCCTTTGGAATTTGTCAATGGGAAAAGTGTTGAGCCAACTTATTTGCCACCAGGAGCCGGTGATGAGCCTTGACTTTGACTCAGAGAAGGCCAAAGGGATCTCGGGCTCATCTGAAAAGGTGCTTAGCATCTGGAGCCTCAATGAGCAACAGAACCTGCAGGTCAGTGCCACTGGCCCTTCAGTGTCATTTATCCCACTTTGCACTAACAGTTTGATAGACTAAAAAATTATTTAGTCATGGAGAGGAGTTGTTGCAGATCTCTAGCTAATTAATCACAGACTGGTTAGAATGCTTGTGCTATGTGACCAGACTTAACAAAGGACGGTGAGGATTTAAAAGAAAAACAACAAAAAAAGACCAAAAAAATGCTCTCACATGTTTCTGGTTTTACCAAAGTTGCAACAGGCGTGCAGGCCTAGCATTTCTCAAACCATTGCCTCCATGTCTTCATTTATCACATGAGTAGTATCCAGCTCTCAGAATGTCTTAAATATTATAAATGACTTACAGAAATGAGAAACAAAGGATTGCTTTTCCAGAGGTTCTGCTTGAATGGATAGAGCTTTCCTTTTGCTGTGGAGAAAGACAGAATATTGCATGAGATACCTGACAAACTGAAAGCAGGCATAGCTTAGATAAGAGGACATAAGGTGTAGGTGGCTAGCTTCCCTTTGCTCTTCTAGCACACTAGCTGGAGACAAGGAAAAAACAAGTTTATATTGGTTTATATCAATTTACATCTGAGCTATACACACCTGGAGTGGCAGGTTTAGGAGTAGGTCTCGTTATCACCACCAGTTCAGTCTCTGCTAGTGAATGGCAATAAATATTGCTTAATCTAGACAACTTAAGCAAGTGTTCCAACAGTGCCAAGGGGTTAAGGAGGTTTTAACTAGGTGTGGAAATAAATTGTGTAAATAAAGGCTCTTGAAAGTGAAAATGGCCAATCCCCCGCCCCTCCACTGCTGAGTGCTTTAATTTTTTTTAAGTGGCAATTGTTCCCTGAACACACATTGCCTCTGTGTGCCCCTGTATATCTCTCTTTAGAACAATTGGGTGTATGGATTCATGGAAGAAAACAACTGCTCTTACAGCTTGCATCTGCTGTGGAGATTTTGTTGGGTAGTATGATGAGTTAATGCCATTTTCTGAACAGTTACAAGAAGAAAAGCAATTCGCTGGGCATTTGACAGTGACATCACTTGGGGACACAGTCAAGAGCTATGATGTGACTACCACAGAACTGACACTTACGGATCAGCACGGCAGTAGGATTCCAGTACATGCTTTAGAAATACACCAACTGGGATGAAGTTTGCAGGACACAGAGCTCACCAAGTGTGGAGGAGAAAGCCAACTTTAATATGCAGTTAGCCGTGAAATAGGAGAGGCACTCTAGATTCTGAATAAGAAGCAATGAAGTAGCAAGCGAATGTGATTAAAGAAGAGTTTAATGAGTCTGGTGCATCACTGTCATAGTTTGGGTTTGTCACATTTGCCCCAGCAACCCACACCTGGAGTCCATTGCTCAGGGAAGCTGAAGGAAAATGAGCAGGTAAGTTTCAGTAAGAAACCTGGTATTGAGACTAGCTTTCTAGAAATCTGACGCCATTACAAGTTTCTTTAAGATTCAAATACTTGCTGTTGAAAAGGAAGTCATTCCTTCTTATTATTAATTATAGCATGGCATTCAAAGAAAATCCTGTTCTTCATAGCACATTACCCTTATTAGTTAATTGTGATGCAGGGTAGGACTCAGGGAAAAATAAGTGGAAATTTTCATGTGAACAACTTGTTGTTACCCCCAGAGCGCTCACGCTCCCAGGAGACACAGGCTCAGTGCCACCGTCAGTGCATCGCACTGAGACGGCTGTTTCTCTCAGAAGAAATTGAAATGCCAAATGTTATAACCCATAAGTAATGTTTTTGTGCTTCGTGCGTGGTGTGAATTCCCTAATAAAATGCATCTTTCCTGTGAGCACTACAGACTGTCGAGGACATAGATTGTGGGTTTTTTTTTCTCTACTATTACATTAATAAAAACCAGATGGGGACTGTTCTTTTTTGGCATTCCAGTTACCTGAGGTAATGGTAGATGGTGGAAAGCCACTCAGTGGCACATTATTTTTATTCTAAAAGGTTTTAATAAGTAAACGTGGCGCACAGCTATCTGCTGTTGGAGAAATAATGATGCAATGATGGTACTTCAGCTCTGTTTTAAGTGGCAGTGTTCCAGTGTGTCAGTGAATAGATGATGAAGGTACTTCATCATTTATCGCTATGGGGAAAGTGGTGCATTGTCTTCTACAAGAAAATTGCTGGAATCATCTCTGTCAGCAAATGAGTGGATTGGTTATGAGCCTTCTGATTTGGCTGAGATAGTATAATTAAATGATTACATTTGTGATAGAAAGTAGGAGGTAAACAGCTTCTACAGGTGAATAAACGAAGCAGAACTAAAATCCAGTCATCAAAGAAGCACTCTATGTGGCAAGAAAGAAAATTCTACAAAGGCTGTCAGTGCAGGTAAGCGTGCAGTTCTGTTGGTCGGGTTACTGAGGTTTTTCCCTCCAATGCTAAAGCTGCAGTTGCTGCCGTATCAGCTACTTTTTTAAAACAGGGATTAAAAACATACTTTGGGCGTAGGAGAGGCTGATTTTAAGAAGAAAAATCATAGCTGGCATGTGCTGAGGAGAGAAGAGGTGGACATCTGTTGGTCTCAGCGTGTGGAAATTTCTTCATGCATCTGCTAGTAGATGCAAGTGTCCTTGGTGATGACTGGCTGGCAGTAACTCACCTGTCTGTGCCTTTGTTTGCTGAATTCTAAGTTAGATTTCTGATTAGGAAACAATGTTGCTATGTATTTGGCTACAGTATTCGCCTGTTACTGACAGGATGGACAAATCCTGGCAACAGGATTTCACCTGGCTGCAAAAACCTTGAGCGAGTTGTTCTTTATTTTTCCTCTCTCACCTCCTGTATTTGCAAATCACGCACAAATGCCCACTGTTCCCTCATGTTCCATAGCCAAAAGGCATCTCCATTATAGGCTTCATTTTCAAGTTGTAGCGTGCTGCTGACATGCAATTTCGCCCAGTCGTCCTGATTTTGCTATATGGATCTTACCTACATAATTGACAGTAATGATGGGAAGCACCACACCCAGGACTGGCTATAGCCATTAGCTAATAATCTCAGTTACAGAGAGTAAGACCCATCTTACCTCCAGCTGCCAAGCTGGTGATGTAACAGCTCCTCCCCTTCCAGTCATACGCCAACAAAAATCCCACTGAAGCTATGAGATATTACTGCACCTGGGGAGTTTGGAAGTACCTATCAGCAAAAAGCACAAGTTTTGCAGTAGCAGCACTACCAGGAGGCCCACATACAGCTCCTACTACTGAACAGGCTTAGCAAAACTTGCTGTCCCCTGCTGTGAATTGGTTGAAGTCTCATTTGTCTAGTCTTGTTTAGAAGGAGGACTGTATGGAGAAGTCCAGAAGTGTGTTAGATTTCATTTGGCCTTTTTCTCAGCGAATGTGCATGTCTTGGTTTGAGCCAGGCAGTTGAGAGTTGTTGAGAAGTAACTGCTTATAGCTTTGTTCCTGAAAAATGCCAGTATGTGCTCAGTTGCATCTGGAAGCAGCTCTGACGAGCGTGTCTGGAGTGTCTGTTTTCTGAGTTCAATGTTATAGTTGACACAACCTGAAATTAATACATGCTCTGTAATCCTGTACTACAGTCCCGTAATGTCATGGAATGTTCATCATGAAGGGAAGTTAGATAAAAATGTGCTTTTCAGTCCCTTTTCATGAGAACAGTAGTTAACATGCATTATATTAAGTTCTGCTGCAAGATGGTTACTTACACATTTAGTCTTGGGAAGACAGTAGCACGAATGTGTCATTTCTAAATGTAATCTCTAGTTGTGCTTACAAACAGCTGCACATCAAGATCAGCATACACTTACTTAGAAGGTGTCTTCCCCATTGTGACAAAGCTAGGCTATTTCAACATATGCTGCCTGTGTTTCAGGGAGAGACTGCTGACTAATGTATGTTATCTGAGGTGAGAACAGCAAAATTGTATTGCGTGGGGTTTTTCTGGTGTTTCGGGGGAAGTTTGTGACAGTGAAGCAAACTTTTCTTTTCAAGAGCCGTGCCCAGTGCGTCAGGAATGAGGTTCAGTACCTTCCAATGTAATTGTGCCCC
Organism: Bambusicola thoracicus; assembly: GCA_002909625.1. Lineage (NCBI taxonomy): Eukaryota > Metazoa > Chordata > Aves > Galliformes > Phasianidae > Bambusicola > Bambusicola thoracicus. The sequence goes on along the minus strand of PPHD01004712.1, from coordinate 11,321 downwards.
CTCCAAAACTTGTGCTGCAGTAGTCTGCAAGCAGAAACAAAAGGCTTCCAAGGTAGAAATCAACAACTTGTTCGTAATCCCCTTCTTGGAATTTGCTGTAAATAAGTCCCTTGGGAAGAGGCACCAGAACTGCAGATTTCCTGACACTGTAACGTAATTCCTGGAAGCATTCCTTTCTCAAGAATCTGATAAATACTGCCACAACTTACTGGGGGTTTTGTGAGGGGTTACAGTAGTAGAAATAAGTAGTGGGTAGATTAAACGACAGTTCAGAATCTCAGCATGGGAATATTGCAAGAGAGGGAAAGATATTAGGCCAGAGCCCTGGACACCGCCACTCATGCCAGAATAGCTGGAAGGGCAAAGCTGCACAGTCTGATTCTCGCTCTAAGACCCTTGAGTCAGAGCTTCACTTGTGACCAAACATAAACAGCTTTAAATGCAATAAAATTAAAAACATACAAGGAACACTCAGGGAATGGTGCTGGAGAGAGTTACGGTCAAGTTAAGTTAATTATTCTCACTAATGCATTATCTGCCATGTGAAAAGCATCTGTGTCATGCCAATGTGTATACAGGTGGATACTCTACCTTCTAAAATCCCCAGAAGGTTCTATTTTCTTCTGCTTGTCTTAAGCAATTGGAATTCATCTATAACTTTCTCTCACAGGTTCAGAAAACGCACAGACTTGTCAATGCTGGCATATCTGATATCACCATCCGTCCAGACAAGAAGATTTTAGCGACAGCAGGATGGGATCATCGCATCAGGATCTTTGGCTGGAAAAAACTGAAGCCCTTAGCAGTGCTTGACTACCACACTGCGACTGTCCATTCCGTGTCCTTCTCAGACCATAAGAGCCCCAGTGACAGACTGCTGGCAGCTGGTGCAAAAGATCACCGCATCAGTATCTGGTCGATATATACTGAGACGTGACACGTTCTGCGCTGTCCTGCCCTGGGAAAGTAGGATCGATGAAGCAATTCCTTACGCTGTAATTCAAACCTGGATGTGGTGAAGTAGTAGAATGTTTTTCCAGGCGAGGTGAGTCCCTGGAAATTGCTAGATTAAATTTTTATGCTTCTTGTTCATGTGGAAAGTTCTGTCTCTCAGGGAGGGGAGTTGGCTTCTAAAATTTATAACAAGTGGAGCCAGGCCAGTCATGAACAAAGACAGAGGACACCTCGAGTTCTGCTACAGGTTTTGCAACAGCTTTTCTTTGGCATATTGCTAAAATAACTTGGGCCAATTTCTGGAAAAAGAACTGGAATCTCTCAGACTTCTGTGGGGGCAGAACGTCTCTGTTCGTAAGTCACTTGTGTATCTAACAATCTGTATCAGTGTAAAATATCACTCTTCTGTGAGAACTTATACCCATTAAACCACCTCCAGTGGTTTTTCATTGTCAGTTACTTTTTCTTCCCTGTAAGTGAAAGGCTATCAGAGCAGCCTTGATTTGTTCGCACTTCTGTCAGTTTCTAACTTAAACCAACAGCCAGGAATGTGACTAGGGACGGCCTTTGGCATTTATGAATTTCATTATGTCTCCTGTCACCTCAAGTCTCACAATTAATCACAAGAAGAAAAGGGGAAAAATAACCTTCCCCTGCACTGCACTGCAAAGCTATGTAAAGCCTTTTACAGAGCCAGTGCTAAATCCTTTCCATGGACTGACTAGCTGGAGGATTTAAACTCAGCAATCCAATTAGCGCCTTCTCCTTGGAGAGTTAGGGTAAGTTTCAGCATGGCAAGTCTGGGATTCAGCTACACAACTCACATTAACATTTAGGGGAATTTCATGGATAAATCCTTATCCGCACAGTGGAACTGGACCCATTAACTTGTCACCTCTATGGTCACAGAAGCTGAAATTCTTTCACGAAGGAGGGTTTTTTGGATGCTGAAGCATTAGCATTCTTTGACTACAAGAAGATATCTGCAAACAGCCCGTCCTATGTCTGGTACGTTTGAAGTCACACAAGTGCAGCTGCAGCCGTCCCACTGAAGCACTCGGCTGATGGCAGCTTGTTGAGGACGTAAGTTCAGAAAGCATGTGTCCTAAAGACTATGAAAACAGCTATACAGACAGAAGTGTTTTGTGTCGTGCCGGTTCTGCGCTATTGGTATGTTACTGTAAGTGTTTTTTCTGCCTTGTTACAAGGTTGACAGCAGAGAAAATATCACCACAACTGCAGCGAACAGCAGCATCAAAATATTCCCCAAAGAAAAGCCTGATGTTCTTGCCATCACAGAAACAGCATGCTATTCTACCAGCTTTTCTAAAAAAAATTGGGGCTTGGACCTTTTGGAGTATGACAGCACTTAAATTCATTCATTTCTTTGAATGTTTCTTTACTAGTAGGCAGCTGCACAGATGATCATACTGCAATAAAAAGGTAAATCCTAAATTTGAGTGATCCTGAGTCAAAGGGTGGTGCTGGTGTTCATTACGTCTATCAGACTGGGTTGCATAAATGATAATGGCTCTATCTCCACACATCATCCACCTCCCACGCCAAGGAGTTGCCTGAGCCATACGAGAGTCTCCAGGCCAGGAGGACAGGGTCCTCCAGCACAGACCTGCTGCTAGAAGAACTTTTGAGACCGCCATCTCTTCCTTTTCACGTGTGCTCCGCAAGCACAGCTCAAAGGAGTACTGCTGTATGAGAACAATTTCACAGTCAGTTTTTAAAAGGACATAGCCCAGGTGTAAGCACTTGGGTTTTAGTCTCCACTTAAGATTATAAATCAATCACTTAAATATGTAATAAGAGGTGAAAGCCAAGTCCCCATCTGTCCCATGCTGTACAATCAGAGCAC
>PPHD01004711.1:0-27955 GCA_002909625.1 Bambusicola thoracicus | reverse complement strand
CATAGTTTTCCATTGACTTTTTTCCTCCCACGGCATTTCTCTTTCATGTGGTTCACTGACTGGATCTGCTCAGGGAGTGTGTGAGGAGGGTGTGATGAAAGGGGGCAGTTGTTTGCAGGACCTCTTCAAATCCTCGAAGAGAGGAAGGTGTATGACAAATTAAGTGCAGATTGTAGGAAGAAAAAAGGTGCTCTCATGTTTGAGGCAGTTGAATACCACCCTGAATAAGTGAGTTTGGTGTCTGTGTTCGTCTTTAGGACGTGCTTTTTACAAGTTCTTCTCAAACAGATTATTCTGCCCTTAAACTGGGTGAACATCTGTAGTTAGAGAAGTAGACTTTAAGAACGCGCATAGGTGCAACTGAAGTCTGCACTGAGCAGATAGTTCTTGTGAGAATCTGTAACATTTTCAGACATCTCAAGAACTGTGTTTGCAATTATGTGACCTTAATCTCTTTATCTTAGTTTTTCACTCCATTGGTGAGGGAAGCAGGCTATTCCATAGCAGTGTTCTGAGAAAGCAGTCTCATGTCGTAATAATAAGCACCTTGAAAAGCTGATTGCCTGGTTGGGTTTCAGATTGGGTTTCAGATAGTGTATGTGATGACTGTTATTGAGCAAAAAGGATAAAATAAAGCTTTCAGTCACTAGTCAGTTGTTTGGAATGAGAAACAGCTGGTACGATAATTCCACGTGGTAACTAAAGCCTGAATGTTAAAATGCACAACAGACCTGACAAAGCTGTACATACAGGCTTAATTATTTCAACTTGTAACTTCTTGAGTCCTCTATTCTGGACCTCTCAAGGTTTCTTTTTCCAGGAGATTTTTGTGCGCTAGCCAAATTATCAACAGAGTTCTCGGTAAAATTGTCTGGCAGCTTCCTAGCCCTGGTATTGTAGTGGCTTTCAAGTCCCTGCTGTAATTTACAACTGGTTTTATGTTTAGGATTAGACACACCCTTCTGTGCCCTTGCTTTAAGGTGTTAATTTTAAAGCTCAATTGTCTGAAATATGTTATGCTCCCAGCAGGTGTTCCTGCAGCAGAAAAAATGTCAGTGTTACTTCTGTGCTGAGCCACCTCACAGAGGAGCTCCATATCTGCTCTACTCTGATCTCCTTCCTTCCTTCACCAAACTGGAGCTGTCCCTTTGATGACAATACTGAGCCAAAGGATTAAAGGGAGAGGAGGAACGTTTCTTGTTCCAGTTCTGTTCTTTTTGATTATTTGTGTGGCTTTCTCCAGTTTCCTTTAGCGACTGAAGTTAAGCATAAAAAGTCTTCCATCTCTTCAAATATTGTTCTCCTTCTCTAAAGCATTTAATGGTCTCTAAACTATTTAATGTCTGCTTCTGAGGAGAGAATGCTAGATACCAAAGTGTTTTCCTCCATGCCAAGAAAGGAACACAACTTTAGTGTGGGGAAACTATGGATGCAAGGGAGTTAGAAATGTGGAAGGGGATGAAGGAGGAATAAGAAGGAAGAAAACTGTGGTATTTTGTGATTGCGTGTGCATGAGAACTCTTCTAATGAGTTTGTGCTTGATCAGACTCTAGTTACTGTTTTTGGCTCAGTATTTGTTCTCTTACAGACTTAGAAATACGTAGTGCAAGCTTTAAGGGAGAGGAAAGGAGAGGTGACTAATACAGATTTTCTAGAAGATGAGAAGCAAACACCGAGTTTTTCTTTGTGCTTAGATGTTTCAAAAGGATTGTAGAGCTTTTAGTAGGCATCAATGAAACACACGTATAGAGGAAAGTCACAGTTTTCCATGAGTTTTCTGTGAGTCTCTGTGAAAGTGTCGATTGTAGAGATTGTCTTTATAGTAATATCAGGGCGTCTCTATTTACTTAGAGGACATCAAAATAAAGGAAGTTACAGGTAGTGATATCACAAAAATCTATCTTTTATGGCCACAGAACTGAGGAATGTACCACTCTCCAGCTGTCTAGTGCCTGAATTTACTGTGAACTAAACTCTCTGTTCACTTCCCAATGATCTACTGCTAAGGAAATGTCTGCCTACTTTGCAAGGGTCACATCTGTGGGTATGTTCCTTAGGAAATCAAATCGTGCCTTCTCTGCTGGTTCCAGCCATTGTTACCCACCACATATTTTTTTATCTGGACAGATGAGGCTATGGCTTTATTTGCCTTGTTGAATGTAAGCTTTTATCATTCCATGTGGGAGGCGCGTGCCGGAATGGAAGGAGATTGAAATTTTTGTTATAGTTGAGTTAGTGAATAAATGTCATTGTAAAATGATGGTAAGGAACAATTAAAAAAGTTCCCAGCTTCTCCCACTCTAAAGCTCTGACTGCCTAGATTCTGCCAACGTTTGGTCTAAATTAGGTCTAAACGTTTGGGAAAGTCTTCAGCTGAGAGCTGGTAGCCTTGGTGAGCTCAAGGAGCAGAAGGATGTCACTGGTCTGTCTGCTCTGATAGCTGCTTGACATTCATCCCGTTGTCTTGGAGACTACTAGTCAGGACCTATTCCGGGGTAGACGCTGGGACATAGCTGCCTCACTGAAGAGGATGATGGAGGCTATACACTTAGATGGAGTCCTCAGCTGGTAAGTTAACGTGGTACTGTGTAATCATTTTTGGGGAGGGTTCCCTTTTAATTTTTATTTATTATTATTTATCCTTATTAGGGAGGCATCGAGTTTGCTTTGCTCCTTTTATTCTACTGGCACGTGGACATGTACTGGTTCAAGGCTTATCAGTATTAGAAAACTTATTCCCGCATAAGCACAGAGCAACAGTAGCAGCATACACCTTCCTGAAAGTCATCTTCCTTCCCCTGCAGCTGGCATGGGAATGTCTCTTACCCCCTCCCCAATGGGGTATGTGGCCATACCCTTCAGTTCCTGCTTATAAATCTTCTTACATTATACTTCAGATGAGCACATCTCTTAATAAACGGTTTCTGTGTTAAACATTGATTTAGTGTAGCGCACTGAAAGATGCCTTTCACCTTCATGAGACTTTGGATTAGTTGCATCTGTGATGCAGCACATATGGGCTATGGAAAATTACAAAAGATCTCATGAAAGGGAGAGGATTTGGTGATTCATAGGCATCACTTGTTTTTGTGTGAAAGCTACTGGCACAACCCACACTAAGCTAATACTTTTATTACTGTTAATGGCCAGTTGGTTTAAAAATAGATTTTGTTGTTGACTGGTAACTTTTTCAGAGCTTACGCAAAATGGTTTTACAAGACAAAACATTCTGCGTTTTCTCCATGTTTATTCACTTTACCAAAAGCAAATCTGGCGCAACCATTTTGCCAGACAACCCTGTTATCTCTTTGGTGGTGCTCTTGGAGATCTGTGATGGGCTGGGAATGCCTGGAGTGCTTCAAGTCTAATTTGATGTGCTGAGCCACCTCACAGAGGAGCTCCATATCTGGTCTACTCTCATACCCAGCAAACTTCTGAAATCGAGGTAGATCTTTAACATAGACATAAAGTTCCTTTGTGTTAGACTTTCAATACTGCCTGCTGTCTTGATTGTGGATACTGTAGTATCGAACAGTCAGGAACAACCCTTTGTCCTTTCAGGAAAGGGTACGCTCTCTTTTGGGGACTGTTAGGCTTCCATGGCTACTGCATCGACTGCTGTTGCTGACTGTTACTGTGTCTTTGGACAGTGCATGATGTAGACATGCCTTGGACTGGCATGCAGTGCACTGGCCCAGCATTTGAGATGCTTAATGCAGTAGAATTCCTGGGTGGCCTTCGACAATTCAATCTGTTGAGTACTAGTTGTAGTGCTATCCCTTACAGAGGTGTTGGTGAGGATAATGTTCCAGGTTAGGCTGCACGTAGTGCTGTAGTGCTGAACGCTGCGTGAATGAAGAGAAAGGTACATTATGCTCTGGCTCAGATTTTAATGAACTGTGTAGGAAGCTAATAAATGGACAACACCAAACAAAGTAGAAGCAGCACTTTAAAAGGGTTATGTTATCTCAAGGGAGGGATGGAGGGATGTATCATTCCACTTAATAAGGAAGCAAGGAAGTTGCTGAAGATTACCCTAAGCCAGTTGATCTGCTCTGTATTTCAAATGCTGCAAAGTTCTGAAATCTATTAGCACCAAAAAGTCCTATGTGCTTCCCTCATGAGATCTCAGTTTTTCATTCCAGAGGGCAAAGAACTTAGCCTGTTTCTTTGCCAGTCTGTCACAAGCAGGATTTCTTAATTGCTGCCAGCAGTGTAGCATTAAAGCTGGCTGTTGAAATCTGTACTGTTTAATAAAGCATTGTGATTGTGTTCTGAAATGCGTTTTGACATTTTTTAATACATATAAGCATATATCTGGACACGGTAGATGAGCGGATGTCTTGGGAAAGGCATCGTGTATTTGCGTAGTACTGTGGTGCCATAGATCTCTTTAGAAATGTGGACACTCACAGTGCAAACCCATTATTTGGCACTGCTGAAAGATGTGCAGTGAGAGGATGAAGGACAGCAGAAGTTAACCAGGTTGTATAATTCCATGGGCTCATGGGCTTGCTCGTTGTGGGTGTGAATTAACATCTCAGTTCAGTACCTGAAGTTTAAATGCCAGTTGCCTGCACTGACAACTCTTCACATGTTATTTTTATTGATTTGTTTTTTGTTTTGTTTTAAATTTGAAGGAAGGAGGGTGGTGATGGATTCTAATTCTTGGAGAGCGGAAGTTAAGGGTCTGCGTGGTTCTTTCAGGAAAAGACAGTGTGGTTGCCTATATGTGGTGAGAGAAGAACAGGAATGCTAGAAGGAATGGCAAGGGAAGGGGATGAAGGATGAGAAGAATGGGGATGCTGAAGGGATAAGGGCCTGGGAAAGAGAAAGGAATGGAAAGTTTTAACTTGTAATAGAGAATGAAAACAAGGTAAGAAAAGGAAGGGGAGGCAAAAACTTGGAGATATGTGCTGATGCATAGGATAATCTTGCTGTGGCAGGAATGCAGGGTGCATGGGGGGCTGTGCATTGCTCTCTGTGATCTGTGCAAATGAGTGAAGTTGCAATAATGAGAATCCATGCTTTCCTACAGTTTCCCTTCAGGTTCTGGAATGCCTATGTAAGGTCCCCCTTAAACCTTCTCCAGGCTGAAGCCCCAACTCTCAGCCTGTAGGGGAGGTGCTCCAGCCTTCCGATCGTCTTCATGGCCCTTGTCTGGACCCGCTTAATGTCCTTCTTGTGTTGGGGGTCCCAGAACTGGACACAGTACTCCATGCAGGGTCTCATGAGAGCAGAGTAGATGGGCAGAATTGCCTCTCTTGATCTGCTGGTCACACTTCTCTTGATGCAACCTAGGATACGTTTGGCCTTCTGGGCAGAAAGCAGACATCTCTAACTCATTTTGAGTCTTTCATCAACTGACACATCCAAATCCCTCTCCTCAGGGCTGCTCTCAAACCATTCTTCGCCTAGCCTGTATCTGTGCTTGGGATTTCCTTACCCAGGTGCAGGACCTTGCTCTTGGCCTTGTTGAACTTCATGAGGTTGGCATGGGCACACCTCTCAAGTCCCTCTGAATGGCACCTCTCACCTCTAGTGTGTCAACTGCGCCACTCAGCTTCATGAGGATGCACTTGATCCCACTGTCCATGTTGCCTTCAAAGATAATAAATAGCATTAGACCCAACACTGTTCCCTGAGGAACGTCACTCATCACGTGTCTCACTTGGACATTGAGCCATTGACCGCAACTCTCTGAGCGTGACCATCCAGCCAGTTCCTAATCCAGTGGGTGATCCATCCATCACATCCATTTATCTCCAGTTTGGTGGAGCGCGGATGTCGTGCAGAACAGTGCCAAATGCTTTGCATGAGTCCAGGTAGATGACAACAGTTGCTCTTTCTTTATCCACTGACGTTGTAACTCCATCATGAAAGGCCACCAAAACATCTATTTTTAATTGGACTGTTAAAGTGTTGTTTTCTGATAGCCATCACGACGTAGGCCAAGCAATTTCAGTAGGTGTTAAGACCACTGGTAAATACTGTGATGAAGAGTGTTTATTTATTTATTATTTTTGTTTCTAAGCATAGATAAGATCTTTTGGGTTAAGCTGCAGAGAGCAGAAAGCTTCCCCATACATAGGTAAACTACTTGCCATAGAAATTGCTCAGTTAAAACTTGCATGGCTGCAGCTTTATCTTGTAGAGGTGAAAGGAGAAAGGACGCTTTCCAGGTGAGGGGGTGTACTGGTGTGTATGACAGCTGGAGGCACACTTTTTTTTGCTGCAATACCTGTAAAAACTGGGGCATGATTCCTTTCAAGTTCTCAGATCAGCGGCAAAGTCCTGTCCGAGTTTCCCTTGCGGTTGGCGCATCGGCGTGAGATGGAGCCGTAACCTCATTTAAGGTTGTTCTGTCCAGAGAATAGCATCCCACCGGTTTTTGTGCTGGCTGAGGCGTTCTCTGTATCTGACAGTTTCTAGCCCTGCTGGGGGAAAGCGGTACGTGGTGGAACGTGTGCTTTTATGAGCTCATTTTTAGAGGAGAAAAAGGAAATTGTATCCATCTTTTTTTTTATAAACTACCAAATCAAGAATTCAGATAGTCGAGGATTTGTGCATGTCTGACGCACTGTGCCCAATACAAGAACAAATGCTGTTTTTCTCTAGAGGATACTTCTCCCAGAGGAGAGGAGTGAAAAATAGCGTGCCGCTGCATGGCCGTGTTCCATTTGCTGTGCAAATTGAAAGGTTTGCGCTCAGCGAGGCTGGGGATTACGGAAGAAAAAGGAATGATATTAAGATTCTCAAGCTGAATTTCACCCCTGCCACAAATTCTCTTTGTAAGCAATGATGATTTTCAGTATTACGTGCCCGTTGTTTTCTGAGGTGGTGGGTTTTGTTTGAGCTGTAGGGATGTAATCTGGTAGTGGGCTGTTTGAGCCGTGCATAAAGGCTGTCGTACTGGGCAGACAAGGAAGTACAACAGGTAGGAATATGCAAACACCCTTAGTTTTGCTGCTTCCTAATTCTTTGAGAACTTGCTGTTGCACTGTTAACCTTGAATGCAGGGCAGCGATACCCGCGTGCTGCGTGCCCATATATCCGTGTGCTTAAGGAGCCCTGCTATCTGCGCAGTTCTTGGGTATTTAAAATAGAAATGGCAACAAAAATTGATTGGAGCAATTCTGAGTAAGTTCCATACAGAATCCTTATAAATAACTATGTTCTGTTTGTTGGAAAATTCTTTGTTAAAGAAACAGCTTCGAAGCCCTGCGAGGCCCACGGTTGCTTTTACCCTTTGTAGAAATTAATTCTGTGGCGTGTGTATGGTGCTTGTTTAAACATAACTAACCAAATAAATTCCTTTGCATGCAGACCTTCCCTGCTGGGTGATTGCTTTCCACCGAAATATCTCTACTGTAGAAACGCGTGGCGGTGAAAAACAGAGACCGCTGCTGAGGCTGATGTGTTAGACAGCCTTGATTAGGGGTAGGGATGCCTTCATTTACACGGTGTGTGTTGCAGAGTGGGTTCAGGAAGCATAAATGCTTTTGTGGTGCTTCTGAAGAACTTTTCTTCCACAACCCCATATTCCTCCCCACCTTTGTTGTTGTTTTTAATAACAACAGCAACAACTTGCAATATATATATTTTTTATTAGTTCTAAAGGTGACAACAATCAAGCTTGGACTTCAGATTAATGCGGTGACAGTAGATCTCAGTTTGATTAGATGGGCACGGCAAAATAAGAATTGTTTTCATCAGCTTTGTCGACTGAGCATCTGGTGATGACTAGGGGCTGAGGAGCGCGGCGCGCTGGAAATTAATTGGCTATCTGCTTCATGTTGCTTGTTCAGAGCTGTACAAATGTTTTGTTACTCGCAATGTGTAGCATCCTTCCACTTGCGGGACAGACCACGGTGAGGTTTTGGTGTAGAAGGCAGAACAAGGAGTAGGGGGCTGAGGCTGCTGTTAACTGTTCCGTCCTGTCCCAGAGCTGTTCTGTGGTTCTGCAAAGTCTCCTATCTCTGTCTGTTAAAATAAATATTAAGCCTGGCTCAATTTTTAGTGAATTAGCATTTGATAAGCTTTAGTTTTGACATCTTTGCATAGAAATAACTAAATGGCATTATATACCAGCCGTTGTGCTGATTTTTGTTTTTTTGGTTATTAGTGAAGTGAGCTCTTGGATGGATACATTGCGTTACAACGACTGCATTACAAGTTTTGCTTTTCTGCTTATTTTAATGCATGCCTTTCTGCGTGGCAGTTTTCTGTTAACTGATCTGGTGCTATAGAATTGTACTCTTGGGTTAAATGCGTCAAGTTTTTGTAGTCTTTCTCCTTTATGGTTGACAGCAACTGGAGGCACGCTAGTGTGGACTAGGAGAGGGTTCTGGGAATCACTGAACCGATGTACGTGTCAGTACTGTTTAACTTAACTTTGTTTTGACACTGTGGACAGGGACTTGACTTCTCTACATCTTCTCCTTTCCCTGCAGGTATTGAGAACCTGCCTTTTGAACTGCAGAGAAACTTCCAGCTCATGCGAGATCTGGATCAGAGAACAGAAGGTGAGGATTAGATGGTTTTTGTTATGAGACAGGAATCGTGCAGCCTGGCTGGCTTTTCTTCCTTTGCCTTCATCACTGGGACCTCAAGGAAAAGAAGGAAACCTGCAGCTTTCTTAACAGAAGACACTGTAGTGTGTATGTATGTACACGTATTTATGTGTTCAATGGTCAACTTGTTTCAGACCTCAAGTCGGAGATCGATAAGTTGGCCACGGAGTATATCAGCAATGCACGGACTTTGTCGTCAGAGGAAAAACTGGGGCTTCTCAAGCAAATCCAGGAGGCGTACGGGAAATGCAAAGAATTTGGGGATGACAAGGTTCAGCTGGCTATGCAGACCTATGAGATGGTATGAAGGAAAGTGTCTAGTGGTTGTTTTATGAAAGGCTGTGCTGAAGACCCTGATCTCTCTCTTTCGAGCTTCACCCACGCTTGCTTTTCTGCTTTTAGTGCAAGCCCCGTACTCTCTCCTCTTTGCTGTCTTGGGCTCTGTTCTGTGGTAACTCCTGGTCGCTGTCTTCCTTGCAGGTCGATAAGCACATCCGGAGGCTGGACACAGATCTTGCTCGCTTTGAAGCAGACCTGAAGGAGAAGCAGATAGAATCGAGTGACTATGACAGTTCCTCCAGCAAGGGCAAGAAGAGTGAGTACCACCACTGGGCTGCAGATTGATACAGGAGGCAGCCAAGTGACTGTGGAAGTGGTGGGGATGAAGGCAGGCACTGAAGTGGTACAGACTGTTACGCTGGAATCTGAAGGACAGGTAAAAAGATGGTGACCTGGGCTCTTCTTGTGTGAGCATATTCAAGACCACTAGATAAAATTAAGATGAGATGCATGGCCCAAAGCCAATGTACATTTCAAAGGAGGAGTGCATTTTGGTGCTGAAGAGGTTGTTACTGTCAGGTGTCTGTTTTGACAGAATGGGATATGCAGTAACTTTTTCTCTTGTTACCAGAGGGCCGAGCCCAAAAAGAGAAGAAAGCTGCACGTGCACGCTCTAAAGGGAAGAATTCTGATGAGGAGGCACCAAAGACTGCCCAAAAGAAATTAAAGCTTGTCCGCACGTAAGCATTTAAGGTGCTTGGGGGAATGAGGAGCAGCACTACAAATCAGACCGAGGGAGGCTTAGCCAGACTTCCCTATGAAGAATTTGATCCCCACCCAGACCAGATCCTGTGTGTTTCTCCTTGGAAAGAAAGGAGGGAGACGTTTTAGGTTTTCAAGGGAGTGTGGCATGAAGGGGAGGACAGATCACTCCAGTGGATGTGGATGTATGTGCTTAAAAAAGAGGAGTGGCTGTCTCTGGCAAGCAAAGGCATTGTAATGGGAGACATGAAGGGAACCAGCGCTAGTTGATTTACTGACTTGATTTATTTCTCTTTCCTGCAGTAGCACAGAATATGGGATGCCTTCAGTCACATTTGGAAATGTGCACCCTTCAGATGTATTGGATATGCCTGTGGACCCCAATGAGCCTACTTACTGCCTTTGCCACCAGGTTTCCTACGGGGAGATGATTGGCTGCGACAACCCAGATGTAAGAGCCTGTACTTGACAGGAGTGGGGAGAACGGAGTGGAGAGTGTCCTACAGAAAGTCTTGCGCTGCTTGGGTGGGGCCTGATGTAGAAGCAGTGACAGTAGCAGGGCTCATCTCAGCTGGGAAGAGCAGTGGACTGACCATTTAAGTTCAGCTTTCTTTAGGGTTTTCCCTAATATGACAGATTTTTTCTTGGCCCCGTACTCAGCAAGGGAGAATTCTGCTTACTAACAATGTATAGGTTGGGTATGAGACTCTGTTTCCTGACAGATCCTGTTAGGATTGCTAGTAGTGATTTCAGAATTTGTGATTAAATGTTGGGAAGTCTCAGCAAACCAGAAACAACGATTTCAAGGGAGAACTGCTTTTTAACTGAGTGCTCTCCACCTCAACAGTGCTCCATCGAATGGTTTCATTTTGCCTGTGTGGGTCTGACAACAAAACCAAGAGGAAAATGGTGAGTGATTGAAACAAATGTACTGGAGGGCACATTGGTTTGTGGAAAGAGGAGGTTGTGGGTGACAGAAGAGAAAATAAGAGAAAATTAAAAAAAAAAAAAAGAGAGAGAAAATAAGAAGACTTTTTCAGAAGGAAAATTTGAATTAAGGCTTTGGTATCTTGGAAAAGATCCTTTGAAACTGTAAATTCGGGTTTCATATTAGATCATAAATGCTGGCTTTTTGCTTTCCTTTCTACCAGGTTCTGCCCTCGCTGTTCCCAGGAGAGGAAGAAGAAGTAAAATCCCATGAGCCTTGAATACTGCTGCAGGAGCTCTCTTTCCCCTGCCAGGGCCTCGTCCCAGCTCCCCCAGCCCTTGGGACCTTGGCTAGGGGAAGTCTTGCCCTGTTTGTGGTTTGGGCCATCCCTGGAATGGTGTGTACCCTCACGGCAGTTCCAGTGTGTTCTGTATCCCTGGCTGCTTCCAAATCCCTAAGGGAGGCCCTCTCTGTGTACTATTCCAAACAGGTCTCTGAACCTCAAAGGGAGTGAATGAGGGCACCAGGGTAGCCACCAGATTCCCAGGGATTCAGGTAGCCCCTGATTTTCCTTGGCTTTCCTTCAGCCTCCTCAGAGTTCATTGCCTACTCTCTGCTGAGAGAACAAGGCTATGGGATGGGGGAAGGAAAGGAGGTAAGTCTTCAGCATTTTAGGTCTTTTATTTTCCTGGATCTTTTTCAGGAGAGAGGGAGTAACCAGGCCACTGCTTAACCTAGTAGCTTGGTTGAGAGACTGAAAACTTAAAGAACTCCCTATCTTTAATCATTCCACTATTTTGTCTGGCATTGAGCAGCCTCTTTTGTTGGGGCAAGGAGGAAGAAGGAGTGTTTAGAGCTAGCTTTCTGTCTTACTCCTGGGGTAAACCTGCTGGCCTGGGAAGCACATTGTATGAAGGAAGAAGAATTTCTGGCCGTGTGGTGAGAAACGGTTTGATCTAGCCTGTCTTCTAGCTCCAGAATTCTCCCTTCCTTTAGTACAGTGGGGCTTCTCCATTATGTTGATGGTGGAAAGCTCGGGGATCCAAATCCCACTTGTATACTATAGAATTAAATAAAATTCATTCAAACAAATGCTCTGTTTGTCTTGATGTCACCTCCAAAATGAGTAATTGGTCTCTTTCTTAGTTCTTTCTCTGCTCAGATTTTCCACTGATCAATGCAGCACAGCTTTTTTCATGTAATAATCCTGAACATTCTGCCAAGGCCATCCTTTAAAATACAACTAATACACTTGTGATAGAATTTCTAAGCTTTTTAGTGTCTGTGGAAAACATCTGCCTCTTCAGTCATATCCCCACAAATGAAAAGATGCCTTTTCTCATTTTTGTTGGATTGGTTTTTCATCAGTAGTCCTCTCTTAAATGAGCGAGGAAGAATATAGATGACCAGCCCCCTCACTATGGCTGTCAGGCAGTACAACTAAGAATATAAGTCATCAGGACAAAGCTTTTGCATCCAAGAATGTGGATAGGCTTTTTAGATATCCTGTTAATTTGTTCCTCAGTGAGTCACCTTCACCTTGGACCGCTTTGTTGCCAGAAACTCCAGGTACTGTTAATAAAGCAGTGTTGTAATGTTGGCAGGTGAGATGTTCCCTACTGAAGCTGGCCTTTATCAGTTTTATCACTTCCTAGACTCAGAATCTTTTGAGTTGGAACGAACCATTAAAGGTCATCTAGTCCAACTCTCCTGCAATTGACAGGGACATCTACAGCTAGATGAGGTTGCTCAAAGCCTGATCCAGCCTGACCTTGTATGTTCTCAAGGACAGAGTTCCCACCACCTCCCTGGATATCTTGTTCCAGTGCGTTATTACTATCCTTATTGTACATAATTTCTTTCCTACTTCCGGTCTCCCCTCTTTTTAGTTTGAAACCACTTCTCCTTGTCCTGTCACAGCAGACCCTACTAAAGAGTCCGTCCTATCCTTCTTATAGTCCCTCTTCAAATATTGAAAGGCTGCTATCAGTTTTCCCCAGAGGCATCTCTTCTGCAAGGTGAACAGCCCCAGCTCTCTCAGCCTGTCTTTGTAGGGGAGGCATTCCATCCCTTGGATAATTTCTGTGGCCCTCCTCTGGATGTGCTCCAACGGGTCCACATCTCTCCTGTACCGAGGACTCCACAACTGGATGCGGTACTCCAGGTGAGGTCTCACTGACTTAGGGCAGAGGGGCAGGATCACCTCCTTTGCCCTGCTGGCCACACTTATTTTGGTACAGCCCAGGATGCAGTTGGCTTTCCGGGCTGCAAGGGCACATGGCTGGCTCGTGTCCAGCTGCCATCCATCAGTACCCCCAGGTTCTTTCTGACAGGGCTGTGCTCCATCCTTACATCCCCCAGCTTGTCTTGATAGCAGGAGTTGCTACAACCTGGGTGCGAGACCCCACACTTGGATGTATTGAACCTCATGGTATTCACCTGGGCCTATTGCTTGAGCCTGTCTAGGTCTCTGTGAATGGCATCCTATCCCTTGGGTGTACCACACAACTTAGTGTTGTCTACAAACTGGCAGTGGGTGCGTGCAATTCCATTGTCAGCGTCGGTGGTGAAGATGTTAAAGAGTGTTGCTCCTATTACTGACCCCTGAGGAGTACTGCTTGTCACTGATATCCATGGGAACATTAAACTGTTGACTGCTGCTGGGTACGATCTCATAACCGGTTACTCATCCACTGAACAGTCCATCCATCAAATCCATAACTTTACTATTTGAAGAGAGGGATATTATGGGGGACCGTGTCAAAGGTCTCACCAAAGTCCTGATAGATGGCATCAGTGGCTCTTCCATTGTCCGCTGACCAAATGAGTGCTGAACTAACAGAGCAAAGGTAGGATACGATCTGTAGTTGAAAACTCCATCTGGGCCAAGTGCAAGAATGACAAGGGATGCAATAGCTTTTGGTGAGATAGGCCTCTGGGTTGTGATGACCAGCATTAGCTGGAAGCTCTCTGGGAAGTGCGTACTTAGGTATTTAAAGTGGGAATTTAGACAGAAATATGTGTGAAAACCAAGAGTTTTTAAATGGCTTACAATGACTGATCACAACGAAAGGACGTTGAAAACTAACATTGAAAGAGAAGGAATGAAAGCAGTAACTCTGCAAAATTCAATCACCGAAAGGGAGAAAATAACAGAATCTGTAGAAGCTAGAAATGACCAAGTACAAAATTGGAGCCATTGGAAACAAAGCCCGCAAGTGACAGGGCTGGAAACACAAGCAGCCTTTTTTAGAATGCCTTTTGTTTCTGGTGTAATTGAACATGGCACATGTCCATTACCAACTGCAGATAGCAGAATTGTTTGTAATGAGAGGAGGGGGAAGTGTTCTGAAAATATTTATTATGAGTCGGTGCTGGTGTCATATTGGAATGATATATTTCCCAGGCAAACAGTAAGGAGGATTTTAAGTGGCGTCTATTGGGGAGAACAACGTGAATCGGTAATCTTCAGTAAATAGCATTCGTAGCCCCGTGAAAGCTGCCCCGGCTGCCTGGGTTCCAAAGCCTGACAGGTTTGAAATGCTGGAAAAGCAGCAGCTCCCTCCGTGCTGGACTTCTGGGGTGTCACGAGGACTGCCATCAGTCGGCTGGCTGTTACCAGCCTAGGCTTGGAACGGGCGCAGAACTTACAACTCCTCTTTAAGACGAATGAGAATTGCAGGCGAATAAAAACGTTTTGACCAGAAGTAGCAAAAAGAAAATCTGCCACAAATGAGCTGATGTGATTTTTTGGAAAGGTCGTTTTTAATAGTCACCTGTCGTGGGAATGGTCACTTGGGTAGGCGTCCACAAAGTCGACTTCATCCAGAATTGTGATTATCATGCTTATGAAGGGGAGAAACTGTATTAGAGTCATCACAAACTCCTTTAAATGGAGCCGGGTAGTTGGCAGATTCATTGCGATAGCAGTCAGCACAACATAACCACCTTCTCAAATGGAGCTGGAGAAATTGCCTCCTGGAGCAATTGGCAGTGGCGTAGTTAATGGCTAAAGTCAAACCTGAGATTCAGTAGCTGGAGCCACACGGCACTATGAGAGGTAGGACTTATGCCGGCTTCTCCAAGCGCATTTACTAATAAAAATTGGCCATGCACACAAACGACCTGTTTATCTTCTCGTGATGCCGTTTCCTTAACAGTGGGCATCATTCCCGGGCAGCAGAGCGAGTGCAGACTTTGGTGGTATTCACTGAAATTATTGTCGGTGAATTCTTATGAGAAAACGACTGTATAAATATACGTATCTGAGAGTTGGAAACACTGATTAGAAGGGACTCCTGGAGGTCGCCTGGTTCCGCTTCCCCTACAGAGCCGGGCTGCTGCCAGTCCTCATGCAGGTGAGGTGTGTGGGCAGCACAGCGCTGCAGCAGGGCCAGCTAGATAGGGAGTGGCTGCTGCGTGGTCCCAAGAAAAAGGTGATACTGCTGATGGGCTTAGGGCTTGATTCAAATGCTGACCAAAGCAGCCAGGAGATCTCAAGCTGACAGCAGAGAAGAAAAATATATTTACCTGAGAGAGAGCTTGCTTCGAATGGCTGAAAGTAAGACCAGCTTCTCCCAGGATGTTTCTTATTGCAGATGCACCTTATCAGGAGGTGGTAGTTGCAGATGGCAATGGGATTGCCCCCCTCCAGCATCTGCGGAGAAATGAGTGCTGCTTTCTCCAAATTGCAGAAGGGGACATGAAGGGTATCTCGTCGTGCTCTCACCTCAGTGAAGCTTCGCTGAAAGCATGCAGGCTGCTGAGGTGACTGAGCACAGCAACACAGCCGCAGTGAGTCATGGTGCAAAGTGGCAGTGGGATCACTGATGTTTTGTTTCTGCAGGAGCAGGGCAAGACACATTGCTCACGTCCCAGCTGCGCGCTGGTGGATTGTCTGAGGTGATAACCCAAACTTCCAAGTGAACTTGGAACCAGGGCCCTGCACTAAGCAGACCTGGCGGGTTCAGCAGTCTCTGAGCAGTTGTCCTGTATAAATGACCACGGGTGTACTTTCTCCCTGCCATGTGAACCAGGAAGAGCTGACAAAGCAAATAGCAACATACAGTCTCTGGCTGCTCTAGAGAAGCAGGAGTAAGCAAGAAGGGCTGCAGCACTCTCCTCAAAGGGACAGTATGAGGAGCTCTCCAAGAAAAGCCTCCTGCTTTTCTGATGGCTTGGGCTGGATTTCTTTCCTTATCAAGTGGATGGGTAGCTCCAAAGAAAGAGTGTGAAGGTAATTCAACTAGTCAGAAGAGTTGTTTGGTTAGAACTAAGAGCAAAGAGTGTCTCCAGCAGAAAATGCTGCATGGGGCTGTGTGCCTTCTGGGAACACGCAAGTGTATGGCTAAAAACTTGCTTCGGTGGAGATGCACTGATCTTATGAAGTCAAGGCAGATCTCTGATAGGAAATACCCACCTTGTAGCAATGGCACAAGAAGGATTAGGCACTGGGGTGAATTGCAAAATGTCAGCGGCTGTCATATGTTTTAATGCCATGTCAGGGTTACAGCATGGCTGAGGCTGGCAGCGCCCTCTGTGTCCATCTGGCCCAACCCCTGCACCAGCAGGGACACCCACAGCAGGGTGCCCAGGCCCACGTCCAGGTGCCTTCTGGAGATCTCCAAGGAGGTGACCCCACCGCCTCTCTGGGCAACCCATGCCAGTGCTCCATCGTCTGCACAGCACAGAAGTGCTTCCTGGTGTTCAGAGGGAACCTCCTGTGTCCCCATGTGTGCACTGCCTTGTGTCTGGGCACTGGGCAACACTAAGAGGGACCACCTTGATCTGGTGTTGAACTTGATGCTTTCAGAAGTGCTGGAGATGGTCAGAAGGGACCGGCAAACACTGAAGCACAGAACTCTGATGTGAAGTAGGAGGATGCCTTCATGCAAGCCTGGTGCCAAACAGACCCCGTTGCATTTTGTCCTGTCCTAATGTTCCAGTGTACTGGATCTGGCTATGATTATTCATGACTGTCTGATTCAGACTACTTCCTTATTAACTCCCAGTACTCTGCACCAATCTCATTTCTGCAGTGCTTTAAATAAGACCTTAGTCTTGTCAGCGATAGTTCAGATTTCTGGCTAAGGATCTTGCAGAAGGCTTTGCTTGCATAAAATGTGTGCAAAGGTTTTTACTTTTATGCCCAAGCAGAAACTGGATCTTGTGTTTCTGAGGTTAACAACACTGTTAATTAGATGGATTTTTCCTCCACAAGTCCAGGCCCAAAGTCTCCCAGATCGCTTCTACTGCTGAGAAATCAAAGGGCTCTGATATCTCCGCAAGACAGTTTTCCAAGTGGCTCCATGGCTACGTGTGGACCTGCTATGTACAGGAAGGACAGAGCCCCAGGTTGGAAGGCACCTGTAGGGTTGACTTCCAAGTCCATTGATAAGCAGTGAGCGTACACACTCCTTTTGGCTGGGCGATTTGAGCTTCTTACCTCTCTCGTGGTGGATTTCCAATGGGAAGGTGATATCCTCCTTCAAACTGACCTGCAGTGCTTCATTTTTCTTGAGCGATGCATTAATAGAGTTAAAGACTAACAAAACCAAGACAGAAAACAGTGTCCTGCCTTTCTTTCCAAATACAACCGAAGGAAGTGCCTCCAACTCTGTTGCCTAGTAGTTGCGGTAGCAGGAGATGTACACATGTTTTATCAAATAAAATGCATTTCATTTACAAAAATAGTCAAGCATCTTGATTAATACATGCTAATTTATGTTTATTCTTCCGAATGCATTAAAAAAAAATAAACGTTAGTTTAAAAAGGACATTTTTGCCTGTGTCTTAAGGACCGGCAGGACAAACGTGTGACAAACACCAAGCTCCTACAGCCTGGTTTGAAAACGTTCTGTGAGTTGTCCACTTCAGTCTGTTTTTGCAGATTTGCTTTCTGCCCAATTTAGTTTCTGTACAATTTAATTTCAGTGGATTGGGTCACTGCCATTGAGGGGATAACTTGTTCAAAGCAGAAAACAAGGCCGGGAGGAGAAAAGGCTGGAATTCGTTTTTACACATCAATGACAAGCATTCAGAAAAAGTGCGAGACCATGAGATCTCCTTGCTCTGAAAGCCTGAATGACGCTATTCGGTTGTCACAGAAAGATTTAGGCGGGGAGGGACCTCCGGAGTTCTGTTGCCCAGCCTCCTGCTCACACCGGGCTGGTGTGCTCAGGCTGTTCTGCCCTAAGCCCGCCCGCCCGAAAGGCCAGAGCAGTTCATTCAAGCATGCTTTTAAGAACCCACCTCATTTTAGGTTGCATTATTAGTTCAAGAAACTGTTTTTAAATGCTGTTTTTGCAATCAATTAAATATTCCATTTTCTAAATGAGGAGTAAAAAAATACTTCGTTGTTTCCTAACAAAATAAAAAGTAAATTAGATATTGGAGTTAATGCACATGATTACTGTACAGTGCTCGTATGAGCGTGAATAGATTAACGCATCCACCAAGTTAAAATGTGTGCTAATCTTAATGTAAAGGCTATATCCCTTCCCCGCTTCTGACTTGGCTCTGCACTCCCCTTTGCCCAGCAGAGTAAGGGCCCAGTTTGGTGCCAGGCCGACAGCACCTCGCAGAACCACAACAGCATGGTGGAGGTCGGTCAGGCTTCATCAGCACATCGTGTCCAGCACATTTCTGTGCGCTCACCTCCATCCCACGATGTTTCCCATCAGCCTGATCAAGGAAAGGGCACCATTCTCTGGTAGCAGAGGAGGAAGAGCCTGTGAGCTATGCTCCTGGGCTTTCAGCCATTGCTTCTGTCAGTGGTGTCTGAGGATACAGCAATCAGACAGTGACATGAAAAACACAGATCCCCTCCCAGCAGCAGCAGTGCTATTGGCAGTACTTGCTGCAGGATGTGCTGTAGGCCTGTGGGTTACAGCCCGCTCCGCTCAGACAAGCGCAGGAACGTATCCGCAGGAAACGCTGTCTTCTGAAAACAAGGCTGCAAATCTGCTCCGGGGCATGAATGACGGAGCTTGTAGCGTGGCAACGGTGGTGCAACCTTACTGGTGCCGAGACAGCCCTCAGATATCAGGAAATGCTGGAATTAACCTAACTCTCGTGCTGTACCTCGCAGACGGCTGCAATTGCTGACCCCACAGCAGGCAGCAGCCCCCGCAGCTTGCTCTATTGATGGCTCCTGTTCAAAATGTTTATCCTGTCCTCATCCTTGCCCTGAAGATGAAATAGTATTTGCAGAAATATACAACATAAGTGTCACAGAGGCAGCTGGCACAATCACAGCCAAACACCTTGCCCTGCACTCACCATCTCCCTGCCTGCTGCACACTGCACAATGCTGTTCTGTGCACTTGTGGACTATAACAGTTCTCTGAAGGATTTCTGACAAGCTGAACCGAACCCAGGGTAGCTCACAGAGGTAGGATGGACTCAGCCTCAGAAAGCCTTTAGGTACGTGGGAATCACAAAGCAGCCAACCTGTCCTCACATCACTAAACATAGTCTTTCTAAATACACAGTACCTCTCCCTAGGATCTGCTATTAGAATGCCAACCAAGGATGATTCCTTTGTTAGCTCCTTCATCATATTCCTCATGTTTGAGTTCTCAGTGTACATTCAGGGACTCTGGCCCACTCATTCTTGTTTCCTTCTTCTATATGCCATAAACAGGAGGTCCAAACAGGAGCTCTCGTGATAACCCTGTGTGACGTGCCAAGTTGGTGTGCTTTCCTCAGTCATGAATTTCCACCAGCCACTAAGGTCAGCATTATGTTCCCCCAGGGAGATGCTCATTGATGGCAGAACCCAGCCTGGGCTCTGCTGTCACCGCGGAACAGAGGTGATTCATGAGTCTGGGGATCTGAAGGCCCTAGAGATGTCTAAAATGCATCTCAAACTCTGCAATGGAAAAAAGAAGAAATGGAAAAAGCTCGGGCTTTGTTGCCTGTTTTAATGGGAGTGGCAAGAAACAGCTAGAACATGTCTCCTGCTCGCTGTGTTTGAAAGATGCCATAAAAGCATCCTAAAACTCAGTGCTGTTGTTAAATGGTTGGCCTTTAAGCTCCTTGGAAGTGTTGCCTGTCAACCCGACCTCTTGGAGCAAATTGTAGCTAGTCTCCTGCAGGGAGTCACAGAGCTCTGTGCTGCTGCCAGATGCCTTTGTAGTGCCTGGCTGCAGCAGTTTGATCTTTCCTGGCAGCTTGCGTGGCCACTTTGTTCTCTGGCAGCTGGTGCCCTGCAAGGGCAGCCAGCATATCTGCAATTCTCTCTGCAGCACAAAGCAGAACTGCTTGCATCTCCTGCGATCTGCATTGGAAACCACTTCTTCTGGGGCTTCCTGCTGTTTGGGCTGTCCAGTACTGTTTTGCCTGCAGCTCTCAGATCAGATTAGGCTGTGTGGTGCTGCAGTGGGTACTGAAAGCTGCTGTGCTGCCCTGGTTTTTGCTTGTGGATGCAGTTTCTGGTGCAGCTGTGCCAGACCTTGCTTCGCAGCCACACTGATAGTTCCTTGGCCATGGTGATTGTGGTCATTCTCTGTCACATCAGAAGGCATCCAGCCAGAGGAGGCTCTCCCAAGCACTGCTGGCCATCAACCACGCAGTGTGCTCATGGGTCTGCTCCCTGGGCTTCAGCCTTGGTAGCTGAGTGCCCCTGGGCCTCTCCATGCTCACAGGCTGTACCAGTGCTGCTCTGCCATCCCCACAGACACAACCTCTCTTTTTTCCAGGGAGGTGTTGTTGCCCAGAGCACAGCTCTGTTCCCTACTGCCTGGGGCACTCCCTCTGGAGGATGCTCCATTGACTCTGAGCCACCAGAAAGTGGCATAGCTGTCCAGGAGAGGTGACACTGATTTTCTAATGATTCTTGAAGCAAGCTGCTGCTAGGACACTCCCTGTGGAGGCATGAGGTGGGCTTCAGTCTCTGCAGGTAGAAAAGGAATCAGTTCTATATCCTTTCTTCCGCAGAAGAGCACAACATACTTTAAAGTTATAAGGGACACACTTGGCTCCTGCTCCTTGATATTGGCGTGTCCCCTTGTTCCCAGCTGTCTGCTCTCTGCATCAGCTCCTTCATCCCTTGTGGTATGGCCATGCCAGAGCTCCTTCACACCTCCACATCATGAGCCTGTGCCTCGGGTCTCCTACACTGGTCACCCCAGTGCCCACCAGCCCTTCCCACTTCACTAGTACCAGCGGGACTTGTGTCCACGTCTCCTCACCAGCCCTTTGCAACTCATGTCCCTGTGAGCTCCCACCAGCCCTTCTTACCTTACTGGTACCAGCGAGGCTCTGCCCCTCCAGGCCCCAGCTGTGATGCCATCCCCTTCTCATTCCGCTGCTGCCATGGCCACCAAGCAGAAGGCCCAGCAGGATAGGAGTGCTGGGACAAGGAGTAGAAATGTTGAGGTTGCCCTCCCTGTTGGGTGAGTGACTCCCTAGGCTGCTGTCCAGCCTCCCAGGGGCCACAGCAGGGCCTTGGGGCATCATGCCTAGGCTGAGGGGTGGGTGTTAGAAGTCCTTGCTACTGTCCCTTCATCCCACACCTCCTCCAGCCCCACGTCTCTCACAAGACCACCGTGTTGGGCCTGCTCTCTGTTCCAGCCCTCAGTCCTGTTCAACCAGGGGGAGATCTGGAGGCTCTAAGATACGATGTGGAGTGGAAGGTGACACAGGGGATGTAGGGGAGAAGGGGAGCCCCAGCCAAAGTAAAAAGAGAGGAAGTACATCCTGCTGTCTCCCCAGGACTGCTGATGTTGCTGGCAACCTCTGCTGCGCCACCAGTGCCTCCTGTGGGCAGCCCCCTCTCCGATGATGAGTACCAGCTCTTCTTCTCCAGCCTGCGGCCAATCTGGAAGGCCAATGCATCCTGCCACCTACGACAGACCTTTGGCTGCCTCAGCCCTGCAGTCCTGCGGCTGGACCAGCAGGAGAACCATGGCCGTGTCCCTGAAGGTAGGTCACTGTGAATACCTCAGGGTGCTGCTGAGATCACCTCACCTCCAGAAGCAGTAGCTGTCAAAATGCCTCCAGACAGTGGGAATGGTGGTGGGATGGGCCTTTTTGGGGTCTGTAGTCCAAAGTCAGACAGAGCAGTACAGTCTCAGCACTAGATCACCCTGGCTTTGGGCAGACAAGTTATGGAAGCCTCCACAGGTGGTGTGGTTGCCTCTCTGGGAGCTTCCCATGTTGTGCTGCTTTTCTTGAAAAAAACTATCCAATATGAACCTCTCAGGCAGGAATTTGCAGATTTTTCTTCCTTGTTTCATTTGGCACCACCAAGAAGAGTTTTTCTTTCTTGTTCTTTAGCTCTCCTCCAAGTCACTGTGGGCTGCTATTATATCACCTCTCCATCTCCTCTTCACAGAATCACAGAATGGTTGAGGTTGGCAGAGTCCTCTGGGTACATGTGGTCCAACCCCTCCTCTAGCAGGGACACCTACAGCAAGGGTGCCCAGGACCATATTCAGGCAGCTTCTGCCTAAATGAAGGCCTAATTGAAGTCCAGGTAGACCTGAAAGATCTGCTCTGCCACCCACAGTAAAGAAGTGTTGCCTGCTGGAACCTCCTGTGCTCCAGAATGTGCCCATTGTCTCTTGTCCTGGCACTGGACACCACTGAAAAGAGCCTGAGTCTGTCCTCTATGCAGCCTCCCATCAGGTATTTATGGACACTAATGAGATCCACCTGAGCTTTCTCTTCTCCAGGCGGAACAGTCTCAGCTCTCTCAACCTTTCCTGGTAGGAAAAGTACTCCAGTCTCTCAATCATCTTTGTGGCCCATTGTTGCACTCATCTAGATTGTTAATGAAGGTGTTAAATAGGACCGGATGAAATATTAGCCTCTGTAGTACACCACTAGTTACTGGCCTCCAACTAGGCTTTTCACTGCTGACGACTGCCCTCTGGACTCGGCCAGTCAGTCACCTTTCAACCCACTTCACTGTCTTCCAATCCAGTCCACAAATCAACCACTTCTCTATGAGGATCTTATGGGATAGCCTCAAAGGCCTAAATGAAGTACAGGTAGACAATATCCACCGCTCTCCCCTCATCTACCAGGGCAGTTATTTCATTGTAGAACCTTATCTTGTTGGTCTAGCATGGCTCCTGATGATTTTCTGGTTGTTCATGTCTGGAAATGGTTTTCAGGATTGCAGCTCCAGCACTTTCCCAGGGACCAAGTTGAGCCTCTAGTTCCCAAGGTTCGCACCGTTCTTGAGGACGACAGTGTCATTTGCTTTTCCTCTAGTCTTTGGGCACTTCTCCTAGTCTCCACGATTGATCAAAAATTATCAAAAGTACACTCACAATAACATCTGCCATCTTGAGAGTTCATCCCATTGAGATCCATGGATCCAGTTCACTTCAGTATTCCCTGATCCAATCGTCTTCCACCACGAATACAGCCTCAGTTTCTCCTTTGTTTTCAGTAAAGACTGGAGCAAGGAAGGCATCCAGTACCTCAGACCTTTCCATGCCCTGCATAACTAGGTCCCCAGTCTCCTTCAGGAATGGGCCCATATTATCCCTGGTCTTTTTTTGTTGCCTATGTATTTATAGAAGCCCTTCTCATTGTCCTTGACATCTCTGGCCTGATTCAGTTACATCTAGGCTTTAGCTTTCCTAACTTCATCCTTGGATGCTTCTGCAGTGTCTCTGTATTCCTCCCAGGTTACCTTTGCTGAAATGAACAGCTCTTTACAGCTAGATCTAGGGTTTAATGCGGAAGGCTCTCATAGGCCTTTAAGAAACCTTGAGCTGATAAGCTGCTTTTTAAAGTGTTTAACATTTCTGTAGCCAAGAAACTTCCCAGTTCAGAAAGTGCCATAGCAACAGCACCCTTTAAATCTCTGCAATCATACTTTCCCTGCACCCCTGCATCAGAGAATTTAAGTGGCATAATTATATCTCTGCAGCTGAAAAACTTGGGACTACTTCTGTTGTATTTTTCTTCTGAGAAAAAAAAAAATAGGAACAATTTTCTCATAAAAAATATGTCTTTATATTTAGCTATGAACGTCAGTGAAATGAATGATTATCCAAACGTCTGTGCTTATTTGGACTGCAGCTTGAGGGCAACTATTTCTTGCTTGTTTCTGCAGCTGTGCCAGGGGAATGGTTCCCATCCTGCACCAACAGACCCAGGGAGAGGTCCTGGGCTACCCGCCTCACTTACTAGCACCTGAAGCCCATGACGCTGAGGAGCTAGGTGCAGCCAGGGCTGCTGCTTGTTTCCTTACAGGCAGTGCCCAGCACTGTGGACCACCAAGCCACCATAGTAGTGGTTGGAGATGTTCCCACTGCTGCTCTGCTCTGGGTCTCTCACTTCCCAGTACCCTGACAGCAGCAGGGGTTGGTGTCTGTTGACCAACATCTTTGGTCCCCATTTGTCTCACTCTGAAGCCTTCCGCACTTCCCTCGCAGCAGGGACCCGCTGCTGAAGCCACATGGGCAGCTTAGCCACTATCTGCAGGGACTTGGGCAGACCTGGCATTGAGTGTTGACCATGCTTCTTCACACATGGTGCTCAGGAAAGCAGTTATGTTGTGCTTTAAACAAGGGAAGTTCGGGGCCATTGAGGTGATCAGAGGGATGGAGCACCTCTTATGAAGAAAGGCTGAGGGAGCTGCATTTGTTCAGCCTGGAGAAGGCTCTGGGGAGACCACACTGAGGCCTTCCAGTACTTGAAGGGGCCTTACAAGCAGGAGGAAGACCAGCTTCTTACATGGACAGTGACAGGACAAGGGGGAATGGCTTTAAACTAAAAGAGAGGAAATTTAGGCTGGATATTAGGAAGAAATTATTCACTCGGAGAGGCGAGGCAGTGGCACAGGCTGCCCAGAGAGGTTGCAGATGCCCCATCCCTGGAGATGTTCAAGGCCAGACTGGATGGGGCCCTGGGCAGCAGGGCCCAGGGTGGCAGCCCTTCCCTGTGGCAGGGATGGAACTGTGAGGTCCCTTCTAGCCTAAGCCCTTGTGGCTCTGGGCAGTGTGGTCCAGTAGTTGGTGATGCTGCACATAGCAGGGGGATTGAAACTAGAATATCATTATGGTCCTTTTCAACCCAGGCCATTCTATGATTCTATGATTCTATGAAATGTACATGTAACCTCCTAGTGTTCTTTTACGTGAATGAACTGAGTCAGGAGGAAGTTTTCCTAACATGGGTGTAAAAGTAACTTGGCTGGCTCCATCTTTCAGTGAAGATGTAATTGTAAAACAATTGCTCGTTACTTGGAAACCCTCCAGTGCTTGGAGCTCCTGCACATGGAGTTGGCCAAAAAGTCCAAAGAGATGGCCTCCTGATATCCAGCAGAAGCTGTAGCTGTTTGCAGCAAGCAAATGGGCAGGATGAGCACAGGAACAAAGTAAAAGATGTTATGGATTAAATTAACAGTGCTGAAAGGGCTGCTTTTGGCAGGAATGTCAGAGGATTCAGAGAAAATGCAAAGGGCAGGGAGATGTCAGGCTCATTGCAATCAAGTTGGGAGTTTTTCTGGATTGGGCTCCTGATGAACAGCTGAAATTCTATTTTTGCTGGCGAATCTGTATGCTAAGCACAAGAGAAGAGGTACCGTTTAGACAGGTCTACGGCCCCCTGCTTATTGCATGGCAGAGTGTGACTTCTCGAGTAATCAGCCCCAGGTGCAGGTAACACCTGTGTTGTTTTCTGCATGTTTTTTACGTGTAGAACCTTACACCTTCCTCACTTCCTCTGAAGACTGCTGACTCATTCAGCATTTTGCCTGTATCTGCCTCTGTATGGTGAGACAGTTCTGTCCTCCCTGATTTCTGATTATCTATCTTCACATTTGGGTCTGCCCATTGCTTTTGCTAAAATTAACAGCCAAATTCAACTCTAAGCTAATAACATGACAAAACGGGATGCTCTCGTTTCTGCACAATCAATGCTAAAAAAAAAAAAACCCATATTCACCACCTCCGTCAGTGCTTGATGCCCCCTGGCAGGCCTGCAGTGGCCAGTCCTGCAGTCACTGAGTTGTTTTCTGAGGGTTCCCGAAGACACTTTTCTCTCTAATATTTTCCCTACCTGCTTACACATAGCTGGGTTGAGGCTGTTGCACTTTGCTGGGACCACGAAAGGTTCTTCTGGGCTCCAGAGGAGCCAGGAGGCCCAGGAGCAGCTCCTCCACTCTCTGTGGACTCACAGCATGCTGCAGGAGTGGGCAGGATGGCTGGAGGAGCTTTGGTGCAGGTGTGGAAGCAGGACACAGACCAAAACGGTGAGCACATAGAGCTCTAAGCTCTCCTGCAGACATGGGCAATCATGGAATCGCTCTGCTCATGCATGCACAGAGCAGATGGAGCACAACATCACCTCCTTCCCAAAATTCCCCAAGGTTTTGGACTGCAGATGTAAACCAGTAAGGTCAGCAGTGCTCTACAAGGCTGTTGTACAGGTGTGCACAGGCACAGACTTTGCCCACAGCATGTTGCTGCTGTGGACTTCCCACTAACCCTTGTATGGCTAGAATCACTACCAACTTACAAGGACTGCTCTGAAAGTAATGCTTCCTATTTTATTATTTTGGCCCACAATGTCAGAGATGGACGGATGTTGCCGGTATGGCAGTAGAGACTGAACCTCCATGCAATATTCTATTACATTTTGTTGCCATGCAACAGATGGCAGCAGAGGGGCAGGCTGACAAAATGGGGTCTGACATGGGAGTGAAGATGAAGCAGAGGTAGATCACTGAATTTCTCCACGTGGAAAAAACTGCACCCATTAGCATTCACCAATGCTTGCTGAATGTTTATGGAGACCAAACAGTGGATGTGAGTGCAGTGAGGCAGTGGGTGGTGCATTTCAGCAGAGGCGACAGTGATGTGAAAGACAAGCCATGTTCCAGACATTCATGCACAGCTGTCACATCATGAAATGAAGAGCATCTCAATCAGTTCATCCATGTGAATCGGTGGATCACAACTGTGTATGAAGCTGAATATCAGCTTTGATGCATTGGAAATGATGGTGGCAACGTTGGAATATCACAGAGTTTTTGCCAAGTGGATCCCACAGATGCTCATCTAGGAACAAGAAGAACACCATATGCAAGTTTGTCAGGACCTGCTGAACCAATATGAAACTGAAGATTACAGTTTCTTGGATCATATCATTAATGATGATAAGATGGGGTGTCATCGCTATGAGCTGGAATCAAAACAGCAATCCGTAGTGAATTCTCCATCGAAGAAAAAGTTTGAGACACATCCCTCAGTAGGTGAAGTGACATGCATTGCCTTTTAAGATAGGAAAGGGGTGAGCCTTCTGTATTTTCTGGAACTCAGACAAAACATCAACTCCTACCACTGCATCACAGTGCTGACTAAGCTGAGGGTTTGTACTTCCAGAGTCAGGTCAGAGTAGAAGACAGCTTTTCTCTTACAACACAGTAATGCCAGGCCCCCATACCAGTTGGAAGATCATGGAACACACTGCCAATCTTGGCTGAACTGTCCTACCACACCCACCATATAGATCAGAATTGGTGCTGTTGTAGCAGCTGTGTTACTGTGCTCTTTGTATCTGGTATAGTTTCCATAGAAATAAATAGGGAGCATTACTTTCAGAGTGACCTATGTTTTTTGTTCTGTAGAGGTTGTCTTCCCTGGTGATACCAGATCTGGTCTGGTCATCTCTTAGCCCACCACACTGCTACTTGCCTTTTTTGTTTTCATCCTTCAGGAATGGTGCTCTAGGTGGCCTTGCTTCAGCAGGGTGTTGGACCAGGTGACATCCAGATGTCCTCTTTAACCTAAACCATTCTGTGACTTAGTGAATAATAAGAATCTTTATTGTGTCCTGCAAACAGGAGGTTTGGTTTTCTGTAAAAAGGAAGCTGCCATGTAGATAAGGGCAGACGGGTTAACTGAACAACTGGGGAGTGTATATTCTGTATTCCTCCCAGGTTACCCTTGCTGAAATGAACAGCTCTTTCCAGCTAGATCTAGGGTTTAATGCAGAAGGCTCTCATAGGCCTTTAAGAAACCTTTAAGAAACCTTTAAGAAACATGTGACATCAAATGTCAGGAGTTTTAGCAGTACCAAGCTGTGATCTCCACCTGGGGGCAGACAGCTTTTTACCTCTCCATTCTTCACAAGCATGCTCTTGAAAATAAGCATCTCTCTGAGAGATGCTGGTCTCCAGTCATGCTCTGGCTGAGCCTGCGGCCTGCCCCTACCTCCCTTCTCTCTCATCCATCCCTAGGACCTGTCTGCTCTGCCTTCCCTGAGGCACCATGGTTTCAGACCTTCTGCCAGTTTGCCCAGTATCGCTGCTCCAAGCGCAAATTCTATGTCAAGGTGAGCAGTGGGACTGGGGCCATGAGGGAGAAGTGCCACCTGGGAGAAGGAAGGGGCCAGATTTAGGAAAAGGATCACTGTTGGGGTGAGAGGGAAGGGAAGGGAAGGGAAG
>PPHD01004710.1:0-27956 GCA_002909625.1 Bambusicola thoracicus | reverse complement strand
CAGAAACCTGTGTGATGGCAAAGATGCTAAAACAGGAGTGATCAAGATGAGAAATGAAAAAATCAAAACTATATATATATATATATTTTAATAATGCTGCTTTTTTCTTTTACATCTGTCCTGACAAAAGTATGGGAAAGTTTTTCTGCCTCTGGAAAGTGTTTCCTGAAATGTTGTTCCTCCTGTTCCTGAAAGCCACTGAGTAAAGAGCTTTTTCTGTCTTCCATTATTAATCTGTGTGTCTTGTCTGTCTGTAGGTTCCTCTTATACTTCTTTAGGAAGTCTGAAGTCATTTCAGCTGGGCTTTTCTCTGCCATGAGTTTGTAAAATCATCTGGTGCCTGACCCATGACTCCTGAATCTTTCTCTTGATTTTCAGTCGTGAGTGCCTCTACAGGGTTTTGTTGTTGCTGTTACTGGTTTTAAACATGTTTATACTAGAGCATAAAATGGTAATGATCATAACTTGTGTGAAAGTTTAGTTTATGGTCTTCTCATTTACCCTGCTTCAATTTCCATTGCACTGGGGGTTGCATAGTTTTTGTCGTTCACAAAAATGAGAAGAAAGGCAAGCAAGGGATGCAGACTAAAGCAGTGAAAGCAGTACACTCCTATAGTACCCTCCTCTCCCTGCATCCCTGAAGGAAACATTGGATGTATAGAATGCTTGCAGAAGCTCGGTGGATTTTGTGAGGTGGCAGAGGCTGAAGAGTAGCTAATGGATAGTAGCTACTTCTTTGAGAGTCCCGTGATTTTTAAGCAAAAAGCTTCAGCCAGTGTTGCTCCTCTGAGCTCTCTGAGGAGATCAGTGTGTAGTGAAGACTCTAGAAGTCAATATTTCAAGGGCCGTGGGAATGAAAGAGCATGAAGATAGGTGCAGAATAGCCCATCAAACTCAGACTTTGTAAATCTCTCTACATTTTCATCTAAACCTGAGACAGTTCAGTGCTATTGCAAGTGCCTGCTCTGCTGAAACTAGGTTGTGGCCTCCTTACTCTCCAGACAATACCTTTTGCAAGGGAGTATGTGTGGGACTTTCTCAGGCTTTCCTGTTGCGTCTGTTCTGTCTTGTATTAATAATCACTGAACCACAGAAAGACTGACGAGGCTTCCTTCATAGTCTTGTTGTTAATCAGGCAGAGTTGGGACTGGCATCTGATCCTCTCACATGATCCATGAATTTGCCTCTCACAAGCAAATTATTGACTATCCTGGGGTTTCTTTCTTCCTCTTGAACAGAATTTGTAGCTCTCCTTGTCAATATTGCCTTATTTTCACCAGAAGTTTGCATTTTACTAACTAGCATTTTCTGACAATGGAAGAATATTCAACAGGTGATGACCCATCATCCTCTGAAGATAAGAAGCTGCAATATAGGGCCTCACCTCCAAGGGATTCAAAGATTTGTGCCTTTCAGCTGTTAATACCATAGTAAATCTTTGAGATGCAGAGTTTGCTCAAATGTATTCTAGAATCTGCTGGATTTTGCCTTTAGCTAGATCTTTATGAATACATTGTTACATAGCCACAAAACTAGAAATCCTACCAGTTTCTTTGGTCTTTTACTAGTACATAAAAGGAAAAAAGACTGTAGACCCCAGACAGCTGGTGAGCAACAGGATCCAATAGGGTGAAGGAGGGAAAGAAATGGAGGAGGTGTGTGGGTGTGAGAGAGAAGGGGAAGATGTTGATGCAGTGGTGAAGTGAATGTAATACTGGAAGTTTTCACTTGTTGTCTATGTTTGCACCTGTCCCATTTTCCCCAGCACACATTCCCCAGCACATCTTTGTTAATAAAAAATATTACTGTGTTAAATTCAGCTTCCAAAGGCTGTGTACAGATTTCTGGGACTGATTTAGAACTTTGTTAGGATTAGGGATCTTATTATCTAATTATTTTCAGTTATATTTGGTGGTTTCCATTCCTTTAAGTTGTTGCTACATTATTATTTCCCTTGTTTTTTATTTTGATATGTGCTGATTGGTATTTGAATGCCTACTTCTCTGGGAGGTGCCAACTGATGCTGTCCTCCTTGATATTTTTATGTTCAAGTTCTTCTCCAGTTTTACCTACTTTTGATTGAGCGTTGGCTGAATTATTGCTGTCATGAGTTAGTTTCTGTTAGTGTCCGCAGATTTCACTACCACATTCAGCCTTTTCATCTGCACGTTTTGGTCTTACTGTGCTACTGCTTTCTATTACCATCCCTAAACAATATGACTACAGTCTTCCATCATTCAGATATAGAACACATATTGCTGTAGTTGAAACTAGAAGTTAACTGTGGTGTTGTATTAGGAGGAAAATGAGCTGTCCTCTGAGTTTCTGTCTTGTGTGTTCTTGTAGGATTCTAAGTGGTGGAAGGAAAAGAGGCCGTTAGACAGCAGTTACACAGTAGAAGCTTCCTTCACTGTGTGAGGTGGAGCCCAAGTATGATTGACTGCAAGTTCTTACCTATTCAAGCAGTCTCTCACTGCCTCCAGAAAGCAGCAGGACAGATTTTTGTGTTTGGCTGCTCCTTTGACGTTGCTTGCATGCCTTCAGTGGGTTTTGCACACTGCATATTGTAAATCTCTATTTTAGAAGAACTGGCAGAGGAGTACTGTAAACTTTGAAGTGAGGTTGCATAAGGAGCTATTCTTGGTTCAGCCCTGCTCAATACCTTTATCAACATTTTGGAAGGGAAGTGCATTCATCACATAGATGCAGATGATATACATTGGAAAGGCAGCAAATTGCCCTGTGATCTAGTAGCTGAATGCCAGCATTTAAGGCCTTAAGGCATTGACTTCACTCTGGTTTGCTCAGAAGAAAGAGGTTGTTCAAACCCCTACTCATACCACTTCTTGAAGCGTAAATGGTGAGATGTGTAGCTTGGCACGTTTCCCCATCTATTCTTTTCCGCTGGAGATAACTCTACTTCCATGTAACGCTATTTTGTAAAGGAAAGAGTTGGGTTAGTTTTCTGAGATTTAACAGCTCATAGGTAACAGAAACCCACTCTCTGGAGGTGTCTGAGGGCACTGTGGGGCCACCAACACAGCTGGGGTGTGTAGCCTACCTTTCTGTCCGTCCTTTGATAAGGCTAGTAGTGCACATGCACAGATTATCATAGAATCATGTTACAACACTACACAGCTGAGCACGATACTGTTCATACTCTTTTTTTCTACCCTATGTATTAACACACAGAGCCAGGTGGGTTTTTCCTGGCAATTAACACCCTCTTGTTGTAGTAACAGCTCACCTATGGCAAACATGATTATGGTGGATCCTACATACGTGAATATTAAACACTAATGGATGGATGGAAAAATGTGAAACCAGCAGTTTTGATCCAGTAGTGTAGATTATAGACCATGCAGAAATTATTAATTGTGTGGATCAAGCAGTTTGAGACATCTTCTAAGATTAAATCCTTCAGAAGTCTCACTGCTATTTGCTGTCAAGTTCTGTCTGCACAAGCAGAGATTGCCAGTGGCTCAGTGGCTTTATCCTACCAGGGAAATATTTGTGTGTCCTTTGCATAGGATTCTTGCATTTTCTCATATAGACTTACCTATAAGTTCTATAGTTTGGTGAGCAATTTCAGCTGAAAAGGAGATGTTTAAAGCAGTTTGTGTCTTTTCTGGCAAACACGGAGAACAATGTGTTGCTCTGAAGGAGGGTTATTGTCTCAGTGAATGGATGGGAATTTAAAACCTTTTGAAGACAGAAGGGATGAGAATAATGAAGACAGAGGACCTTCCTCTTCCTCTTCCCATTTCTCTTCCTGCTGCTCTTCCTCATTTGCCTTCAACGCTAAAAATAAGTAATGAGGTGTAAAGGTGCATCTACACCAGGCACAGGTTTGAGTTTTGCTTAAAGTCAGTTAAAGAAGGTGATACACCTCTATCCTCCTCACCATCTCCAAATGGCAGGGTGCCCAGCAAATCTTTACTCTCTAAATGTTTGGCCTCTCTTTTGTTTTATTTTTGCACTGCTTATGTTCAGATATAATCTAAGGTTTCACTTATTGTCAAGAAAAGTCAAACAGTAAAGTCAGATCCAACCTTAAAGGATCCAATGGATTTGAGTGAGCTTTGTCTTTCCAGAATAATCACCACGCACATGAATGTATATTTTCAAGTAAAAATCACATAGCTAAAATGAGAATTCTCAGGCATGCTTCAGAAGCACCCTGGCACGTATATGCTGAATTTGGCATGGAATCTCTAACTTCTTTACAAGAGGATTTGTGGAAAATCAAAATATTAATCTATTTGTGTGAGTAATGCCGACGATTATTACAGGCCCACCTTTTGTTGAACTGCGTAGTCATTGTGAATCAAATGGAATATTTAGGCTGAGTCAGTAGATTTTGCCAGACATCATATTAGTCGTAACTGCTTCCCATTTTATAATATTTAGAAACAGTAAAACTAATGAGACACACACACACACCCCACGTCAGTCAGGACCACTCACAAGGTCTTCTCTTTCCGCACAGGCTGAACAAGCAGCTCATTTTTTGACTCCCTGGGGTTGCACCAAACCTTCCTCTCTAGCAGAAGGTATGGTAGTCATGACACTGAGGAAGTGTGAAGGAACAAATGAGCCCTGAGAGAGGAGCAAACAAAACTGTTTCTTCTCCCTCACTCTTGTTTCTCAGCACACACACACACATGTACACACACCCGTATGCACTGCTCTTGGTGTCCAGCGGTTTCTGCTGAGCTTATTCCAAGACAGGCAGCTGGCATTTGCTGCGCTCTGCAGGTGAGTGGTGAGTGACACATGCACAGTGCAGCTGCCTGTATCTGGCACTTGGGTGATTATTCGTTTGCTAATCAAGCAGCAGCCGTTAGGTGAGCTGGAGGTTATCAGAGGATGATTAAATATACAGAGAGAGAGGCTGTTGCGCGGTTGTAGGTGAAATGCTGGATGATAATTACAAGAGATGTAAGGATTGTTACTGTAACCAGGGCTGCAGCAAAAATTAAATCTATCTATTCAAGCTGCCTGACATTGAATATACAACGGCAATTCCCTAAAGCAGAACGAAAAATAAAACAAAACAAACCCACTCTGTTTCGCAGCGAGAATAAAGAGATATCCCTGTGTTTGCATTAAAAAGCTGCAGTCACCTGCAAAAATGATCAGGTTTCAAACTAAATCAAATATGCAGTTTTTCACAGCCGCTCGCAAAGGACGTCAAGAGTCGTGTGTGAAAAGAGAAGGAGTGAAATCTGATAGCTTTGTGCTGCTCAGTTCAATTAGTTTAGCTGGCTGACCAAAATTGCAGGTGTTAATTCTGCAGGTGCCAGTTGGGTCTAATCAATCTGCGAACTTTATCTGTAGCTCAGCTGGCCAAGCGACAGGCTTAATGCCTAGCAGAGTGGGATGGTCACCTGCTATGATGTGATTTGTTGCAGTATTTTATGAAACATGTAATGAGATACAACTCAATATAATTTCTAACTTATTGTGTAATTTATAGCAGCATTTATCCCATATAGAATGAGGAAAAATTCTCAAATGATTTTAAAAATGTCATCATTTTATCATTAAAATACACAGGGTGACATCTTGAGGTCTGTTTTTGACCTCTGAAATAATGGTATTAATTTTGAATAAAATGCTTCTTGTACAGGTAGCTGGAGTTGGGCTGAGAGATCTGGATATACTATGGCCAGAAGAAAAGAGGATAGGTCAGGGGCAATCGCATTGCTGTCTTCAGCTGTTTGGGGAGGGCTGTAGACAAGGCAGTGATCTCAAAATTGCCCAGAGAAAGGACATAATGCAGTGGTCACAAGATGCAGAAAACAAGTTCTCACTGGGTAGTAAGATGGAAATTCTTCACCAGGAGGCAGGTCAGATGCTGGAATGGGTTTCTCCAAAATGCTGTAGCCTCTGTCCACAGAGACACGGAAAAGTTGCAAGACGGCGTGATCTGTCTTGAAGCTAACCCTGCCTGAAGTACCTGGCTGAAGTGACGGCTCCCAGACAAAGTCTTTCTGCTGTTCTTTTGTTCCTGTTGAAGTTGGTCTTTGCTGCCTGGGATGCATTCTGCTCTGTTCTTCAGCAGATGGAGGATCCTGAAAGAGTTCGGAAAGGATGGCAGAAAACACTTGCTTTGAAAAAGGAGCTTTTGAAAAGTGAACGTGGCTTTGTTAATTTACTGTTTCTGTTTGAAAGCTTGCAGTGAGTATGTTTCTGCTTTCTAGTGGTTAGCTTGCTGACTCACGCACTCCTAAGGACCACACAGGACAAACTTAGCATTGAGTTATGCTCAGGATGCCTCATAGGCTTCATCGTATCTGCCTGTGCAACAGGAGCTCAATAAACAGCCCTTCTCCCTTGAGCACTTGTAAGAACAAGGAGGCCTTTCAGAACCAGAGAGAGCCTGTGAAAGACATTAGCATCCGGCTGTCCCCTCCACCTCTTTCTTTACTGAGTTTGGCCTTCAACCAGGAGCTACCATGACACTGAGGCACTGGGACCCAAAGGAAGTTTTGTTGGCCTTGGAGTAGGCAAGATGTGAGGGACAGATAGGTGGTTGTGGATGTGTGTCTCGGGGAGCTCTGTGAAACCTTAATCCTAGCAGGATGGTGGAATGGAGTGTGGTCTTATTAAACATTATTTAAGTCAGAGAATGGTGTTTTTTCAACTGCATTAAGGTTATTTTCATCACATGTCAGTGCTGAATGAGCCGTTGATGCTGGTTCCCCCTGCATATCCATTTCCTGCTCTATTTTCTGTGCTTCTGCAGGTATGCTTGTACTAAATGATGGTGTGTTGGTCATTTTAACCCACTGCCTTTTGCAAGTGCATGCATAAAGTGCATGTGTTCCTGTTCCAGACCCAGAGCTGTTGGTATCTGGGGGTGATGCTGTGTACAGAAAGTTTCCTGCAATCTTGCTTCTCACAGCACTACTGGTGTAATAAGCCACCACCCAGTTCCTCTGAGGTACTTTCAAAATTAGTATGTTAAGTGTAGACAGGGGAATTGCAGGGCTTTGAAAAGATAGACGAGGGATGACATGGTTGTGTATTCATTCTGTCTGCCTTGGTCAGACCTTGCTCTCTGAATTCCTTTACTCTTCTCATAAAGGGGAAAGCCAAGTAGTCTCCTGCGGTTGCAATCTGTGACTTGCAGCCCAAATTGCCCTGCCCTAGGGAACTCACTTGGGCTGCTGTCTTAGAGTCAGAAACTGTGTTTCACTGATTTTAAATGCTCACATCTAAAGGACAGTGAATAAGACAGTCCTGGGAGGTGTCCTTGACTCCTGGAAGAAACTGAGGATTGTGTACCTTCTGCCTGGAACTGATGTTGTTCCTAGGGCCTGGGACTGTGTGATCACAGTATTTAATGCAGGCATGTTTCATGGGGTATTCTTGCAAATCTGTCCTGACTCACCTGAAAAGCCAGTTCCCTGTAAGAACTGAGGAGCCCATGTGTTCAAAACACCTGCTGTGTAAGACCTCCTTTATTTCTCTTCAAGCCTGCATGCTCCTTTCTGAAAAGGAACATTTTGTCTCTCAGTGGCAAAAAGATGACGGAATGAGTTCTCCCTGCCCCAGCCCTGGTATGCCTGTATGTAATCAGCCAGAGCTGCTTTCAGGAGATCTTACAGTGCAATAAGGCAGGTCTCTCTGCAGGGCCTCCTGAGAAGGTTGTGGGGTGACACTGGAACGCTTGACTTCACAGAATTACAGAGTGGTAGGGGTTGGTTGGAGGGGACCCCTAGAGGTCACCTAGTCCAACCCTCCAACCTGCGCCTGAGGAGAGCTGTAGGCCACGTGCACTGGAACACAGATAGGTTCCTCTACTTTGGGCCACTCTGAATCAGTCTTAGGAGTGACAGAGGCACTTTTGCAACTTGCAAGGGATTAAAGAGGTTTATCAGACCAGGGCCAGCCTGTGAGGCAGACTGGGTAGATGTAGGGGGAGTGCTGGTCCCTTCCTTCCGCTTGGCTGCTGTGCGGCCATGCAGGTTAACGCAGCGCTGGCAGCTCACCACACAGCAGGTGAAGCTGGGAGCTCACAAAACGCCCTGGTCCCTCCTGCCAGCACGCTGCGTGGGGCAAAAGGCCTAGCAGAGTGAGCTGCTTTCCATGCCCACACCTCCATTTAATGAGCAGTAACTTCCCCCTGTGGAC
The DNA here is from genome assembly GCA_002909625.1 of Bambusicola thoracicus. Taxonomy (NCBI): domain Eukaryota; kingdom Metazoa; phylum Chordata; class Aves; order Galliformes; family Phasianidae; genus Bambusicola; species Bambusicola thoracicus. The sequence goes on along the minus strand of PPHD01004710.1, from coordinate 19,814 downwards.
ACGTCCTCGGGCTGTGGCAAGTGGCTGCCCTCTGTTCTGTGTTTGTAGGGTGCCAGGCAGGGCCTCGTTTTAGGTAGGTACTTAAGCAGTATTGTGGTAAATTATAAAAGATCCTCTCTTTGATGCCTTGTGGGAGAAGGCTCTGGGCCTGATTTCCCCCTGCCTGGTTCCTTGTGCTGTGCTTCGCACAAGTCACTGTAAAATGCTACCATGCTGATTTGGTAACCACTTTGCCACAGGTATAAATTACAACCCTAGGTGCACAGCGGTGGGGGAATGAGGCCAACTATCTCTAAAGGTCAAAGGAGCATTCATCCCACCACCCAGTCTATTGTGGCTTCATTGTGACTTCGCATCAATCAAAGTGCTGTTGTTGTTAAAGCATTTAAAATCAATACAAAATAAAAAAAGACCCACACTTTCCTTCTCTGCTTCTTTGTTCCGTGCAAAAATATCTCGTTGTACCCCGTTCTCCTCAAACAGTGCTCCCGTATGCACAGGTTACAGATACAAGTTTATTTAGCCAAAAGCAGAGTACGAAGGGATGGTATAATTCTTACCCAGCCTAAAATAGAAGGGAGCGGTGGTTAAAAACAGTCACTGTAATTGTGACTTCCTCAAGCAGAATGGCTCTGATGTCAGATACAGGGAAAGAGGAAACAACCGTTAGCATACATTATGGTTTAACCAAAGGTGCAATTTGTTCCAGCTTTCTAATGAAAGCTTCTCCCCTGTTAAAAGGAAACATGAGCAGAGCAAGCAGAATGCTGTCAGAGATACCCAGCTGCACAGGAGGGAACAAGGAGCAGCTCTGATACCCTCAGCTGCCCGGCACAGGCGCTGAGAGCACACGCTTGCCTTCAGCTCTCCACTTTGATCTGGAGGGAGCCCAACAAAAACAGAAACTTCTACTTGATAAGGTTGAGTTACAGCTCCTAAAGAAAAAAAATAAATAAAGGTGAAATAATGTAAAATCCAAGATTATGTTTGCCAACCATATCAGTAGTTTTATTTGTGTGTAGGTTGAAGCATTAAGTGGACAGTTTGCTGCTAAATTTGAGTGGTTTCTGGTTTCTGGGTATGATGTGTTTATCCCAGAAAGCTGATCGTGAATCAGTGTCACATTAAGCTATGTCTTTTGAGTTGGGGTAGTGGTTAGCTGGGAACTTACAAAATTCTCCCGAGTTCTCCGTTCGATGCCGCACACCCCACACATGCACTTCTGCAGTGTTTTGTTGTGTTTCATTTTGTGCCTCCCAAATGCAGTTACTCCGTGGCTCTGTGTACTCGCTGGCTGCTCTGCGGTGAACCTCACCGTCTCCGCTCTTGTGACCCACTCTCAGCTGATCCTGACGCCGGTCCCCGTTCTGTAATACAGAAGAAAGTGAGAAACCTGAAGCTTCCTCTCCATCAGCCCTAAGGGAATGGCCTTTAGGGAAAAGTGCAGAAAAGGATAGTTTTCCCACAGCATTTATGAGCCATGTGATTGAATGTGTTTTACAGAATGGTTATTTTGGAAGTTCTACAGAAAGGAGGTCTTTTTGTACTAAAAGGAAAATATACTCTGCTGTTATTTCCACCGATCTCTTTATGATCACTTTGCTCTTTTTGTTAACATTCCCTGGTTCCCATAAATTGGGATCTTTTTCTTCGTGACCTGTGACAACTGTGATTATTTTGCCATATCCATATGGAATGACACAAAACATGGCTTTAGTTTCTGGTGGTCCTTTTTAATATACACAAATAGTATCAGCTCCAATCCCCTTCTTTGTAGCTATATAAGCCTAAATTATGCTCAGCGGCAAGTGACGCTTTCCTATTCACGTGCTGTAAATGATATAAAAAGGTGTTATACAAAAATGTTGAGTAGGAAATGGCAGAAGGAAGAAAATGGGATGGGTGGTTTTGGAAAGCATCTCTGCTTTCCTTTTTCCTCCCTCTCCTGTCAGATAATAGCCCTGTCCTCATACAGGTACAAATGGTTAATGTAGCACCTTGTGCTGGCTGCGGGAGTGTCTGCTGGACAGAGTTGTCTGCTTTCAGGAACACCCAGGGCACACTAACTTGTAAGGCCAAAGCAAAGAAATTCCCAGCTTTTCTGAGTGGGAGATGATGCGCCTTTGTGGAGCTTTGGAGCTGCCAGTGGAAAGACTGCCCTCTCCCTGGGCAGGAGAAGCTCATCATTCTTTGATTCAACATCCTCATTGAGTTTTTGGATCCTCACCAAAAACTGAAAATCAAACAGTTGTGAGGAGAATGACTGAGGAGGAGGGCTTACAGCAGAAGAGCTTATTTTTCTTCCTTTTCATGAACATCTCTTTAAATTAGAAACCTAGTCAACACTTGGTAGAGAAGAAGAAGGAAGAAAATGTTGTGTCTGTCAAAAGCGCTTCTGATGTGCCTCTCAGCATAGCATTTAGTCACCTGTTTCAAGCATTTAAATGGAGTCTTGGCTTGAATTAAGTGGAGCTGCTGGCTCTATTGCTAGTGAGAGTTAGAGACAGAAGTCCATGATCTTTTGATGGAAATTGAATGGAAAGGCTTTCATGTAAATGGGAGCATCATTTAACTAAGATGAAGGAAACTCATCCCCAAGTTTTGGAAGCTGCTGTTCCATCAGGTCTGCAGTTCACAACAGTGTCTTCTCCATTCTCCTCTGAGTGATATTAAAAAACTACCTGGATTTTTCTACAGACGTGCAGCCTCCGTTTCATAACTCAATCACAGTGCAGTGTGCTATCATGTGAAGTTTTAGTTATCAAAAAATCATGCAGAAGGCTGAGAGAAATGTGCTGAGTGAACCGGGACACATTTGGAGTCTGTAAGCACACGGCCTTAAGGCTGACGAGATTAATGCTCTTGGCATCACTCTGAGCCAGTATTATGTTCATGCTGTGCTAGGGATTTCTTTTTCCATAGACCTCCTGATTGTAAGAGGGGATTCCAAAACTCACATGCAAGCAGCAAATGTCTCCAAGTACACTGTGGCGCTCGGCCAGTAACAGAAACCCCCCCTTACTGTCCGCTGCAGCGGTACGCCGGGTGGAAATTGGATAGCCGTCCGAGCACGGTGTGTCACGGCACGCAGCAGTCATGTGAGAGAGACATCAGGGAACAGTAGCTGACAGTCACATCACTGCCACTCAGAAAGGGATCGGTGCTTAAAAGGGAGCCCTGGATGCTTTCAGCATGAGTGAGCCCGCTGCTAATCTGCATATGTCTGGATTAGAAGTCACACCATCATAAAGATGCCGTGATCCAGGCAGTACCCATATGTCATTCGTGTGGTGACAGTTCCTAAGTATCCTGTCCCCTCCAGCTCTATTCCTAAGCACAAGCAACAAATAGAAGGCAAAAGCATACAGGCAGAGCATCCCGGTCCTGATCCCACCGTCTTCAGCATTGCTAGGTTTTTGTATTCTGCCTGTATTTGTACATCCTCTTTGTCATTTGCGAAGGGAGATTATTGCATTTGCCAACAGTCTTTCATTTTAGTCTTAAACGGCACTATAATGTGGGTTGACTGAATATATCATTCTTAATCGGATGCAGAACGGCATACCCCACCTTTCTGACAGTGTTATGGACCACATACCGTTTGATTTAGTCTGGTGACAGGATAGTAAATTTGGACTTCGTATCAGCCTCCCTGCTGGGGTGGTGCCTCCTTTTCTGGCATGAATACAAATGTTCCCAGAGGTGGGGACTTGGTCTGAAAGACCAGAAGGTGAGTGTCAGCGCTAATGCATATGAGCACCTGATTTGGGATGCAGCGTGAGCTTGAAGCAGAAAGGCAGATATTTTTGGACAGATTGGTGAGGGTCATTTTGGTCATATGGTCTAAGTGAATCAGAGTTCAAATCTGACCACCCCAGCCCTGTGCACAAACAATGGGCAGTAGGTATATGCTATGCTCCATTTCTCAGAGCATAGAATGCTGAGCAAGACCTACGTGACTTCCCCACATACTTTACTCATGCCAATGATGAGTTCGGTGGTGAACAGTGATTTCCTCAGCAGGCTGAAATTATGACATACACATTTTGTTTGTTTTAACTTGAGATTTAAAGTAAATGGAAATCTTCTGATGAGGACAGCCATAACATGCACATGCAAACAATTTCTTGACTTCAGTCAAGGTTGCAATTCTTGCAAGTCTTTTTCTAACTGCTGTTGCAGAGGTAAAAATCTTTGCTGATGAGATGACCTGGGAAGCCCTCATCTGCAAGCAGGATCTGATGTCACAAGAGTCTCAGTTTTTCAGAGATGCTCATGGAAGCTTTCCAAACATGAGTAAATAACTGCCCGACTCTCACTGATTTCACAAAAGTGGGGAGTCAGCCAATTGGCCTGTTTGGTCACATTTGAAAATCCCAGTAGATACCTATCTGTGTCTTCCACCAGCTTTGAAAACCTCTCTCCTGGTGCTTTCTAGAGTATGCTGTAATTAATACTGAAAGGTCAGTCAGGGCTCCAGTATTCTTTGGGCCAGACTGGTGTGCATGAAGGAGACACATGCACATCACAGAGGAAACCTGAGTCCTGCATGGGAATGTACAGCTAAGTCTGTGCTGGACTTCACCCTGTGAATTGGAGCAGATGGCCACTTCTCTCTGGAGATAGAAATGTAGGCTGAGGATAGCATGACTTAAATACAGGCAGAGTCCTGGAGTAGATATTTCAGGCTGAGCTAGCTGATTTGATTCTGTACCTTTTTTTTTTTTTAGGTTTTAATTCATGGCACTCAATGCAAAGTTTACTCTAAATTATTCAACATTTATGGGCCCTGTAGGCATTATTACATGATAACTGGCTTTCCTGGGTTAATGTTGTTTATTCTACTTTGGAATAAAGCTAAAAAATTAATTGTTACAAGCTCAGAGCTTACCTTGTTTGATCCCATGTACCTTCCCTGCTGCAGAGTCGGAGCTACGGTGACTTTGAGTGCAGTGCTTGTCCAAACTCATGAAGATGAATAAAAAATAATGTATATATTTACCTCAAGGACACACCAACAGGAAGCAAAGTCACTTTGATGTTAATACAGATGCTTTCAGCTGAAACAACGTTCTTAAGCTCATGGATTTACTTTACGGGCTATTACACAATTAAAAAAGAAAGGCTTGAATGAGTTGGAGTGCTCATTCTGGGGCTTCATGAAGGGACAGTTTGGAGGAAGGGGACAGAATCTTTAATGGGGGCAGACTCTTTAGCAAGGTCTGTTTTGAAAGAACAAGAGAAAACGCTTTCAAATGAAAAACGGGGAGATTTAGATTGTATGTAAGGCAGGTTTTTACAATAAGGGTGGTGAGGCATTGGCACAGGTTGCCCAGAGAGGTGGTGAAAGCGCTGTCCCTGGTGACACTCAAGGTCAGGCTGGATGGGGCTCTGAGCAACCTGATCTATCTGTAGGTGTCTCTGTTCATTGCAGGGGAGTTGGACTGGGTGACCTTGAAGGGTTCCTTCCAGCTGAAATGATTCTATGATTCCGTGAAACAATCCTCAGGAACCACTAGAGAAACTCTTCACTGCAGCCTTCCCAAGGCAGACTTGTTGGTTCTTGAGTCTTCTGCCATAAATTTCCTATGTCAGGGTAGGAACGGGGAAAAGCAAGGAAGAAGGAAGGCCTGGAAGAGTAGTATCTGGGAAGAAGAATAACCACTGGACAACAGAGAAGGTGAGTGAGGGAGCTGACAGAATGCACAAGCCCAGCAGAGGTGTGATACTGGTTTTGCTGGTCACGATGTGTTGAGTCTTGGGCTTGACACACTCAGCCAGCCTGAAGGCGAGCTCAAACGTTTGTCCACCTTGACTTAGCATAAGTCCTCACTAGCGCTAATGTGAGCTTATCTGTCTTGTCTGTCTGTCCTGGCCGGGCAGTGCCCCGGCTGGCAACTAGGTGGCAGCAGAGGACGCGGAGCCATTGTCGCTGTGACAGCTGCGGGACCGGGGGGCGGGGGGGGGCCGCAGGAGTGGCAACGAGTAGCCCTCCTGGAGGCTCTCACCCCGCTTTCCTTCCTGCCCAGGGACGTGGGCAACAGCAGTGTCCCTTAGGGAGCCAGCCAGGAAAGAGTGGCAGAGGAGAACGAGCTTTGGGCAGCTGTATTTTCTTTATAGATTCATCCGATTTCTTTCCTTAACACTGACTTCCTATTCTTTACCACACTGACAGAAGCTCTTCTGTCTTCCCAGAGCTGCCCCACACAACGGAGCTGTCGTCATACACATTTTGTGCTGACCAGAGTTCGCCTTTTCTTTCCCAAGCCATCCATTCATCCCCAGAAGGACCATTCCGAGGAAAGGGGAGTACACCACTCAGCATTAGGAACGCAGTAATGAGAGAAAGAAAATGGTCAAAAGTCTCCAACGAGGAGAAAGATAAAATGCTGGATACACTGTAGTGTTGAGGTAATGGAGGAAAAGTTGTTTGTTGGATAAACGCAGAACCTGATGCTTAGGGGCAGCAGTTGATAAGTAAACAAACACATTTGAGCTTATATTCTTGCTTGTCTAACATCACTGAAGAACCAATTAATGAAAAGTCTGGCAGCTCTTGGATCTCATTGTTTGGAGAACAGACCATAGGAAAATGGGTAAAATTTTGGCAGAGTTTTAGTCGAAAGGTCAGTCCAGGCAAAGGAAAACTACAGCCTATTTAGTTACTTCATCCAAGGAATTTACATAAAAATTAGTTGCATTTTTAATGTTCAGCAAAGCTGGAACTATGCGCTGCATTCAGAATGCCAAAAACAAGTTCACAATTCCATGGGTGTTTTTTTACATTATAGCAAAATAGCATTGTGGCTATTGAACAAAAATCTTTTTTTACTTGTGTTTGTGAAGCATGGATATTATAGAAAGAAAGAAGAAATCGACAGAGTATGTGTAGACAGGAGAACGCAGACAAATTCTGTTAGAGGCGACAATAATATTTAACCATCAGCAAGGAAGAACAGAGGCAGCCTAGAGACCTCGTGTATAAACTTAGGAATTAGTGCTCATTATTAGCCCGCTTTTTCTTACAAGCATTTCCTCACAGTTTAAACAGCAATGTCCTTTTTATAAAGTATCCTGTTTTTGCCTGGGGGAGTGTCCTTTGCACAAATGCCACAACAGAGGGAAATGCTGACGATGTAAAAAAAAAACCAACCAACAACACACCAACATATAAACCCAACTCAAAACTGAACACTGTGGTGTACTGAAAAATGAGGCTGCTAAATAAAGGGAAAGTGATATTTAATGACTTGACACAGATACGATTGTATTGTCCTCATTGTTAATCATGATAGTGATTTAATTAAACAAATCCTTTGTTAAAGCAGAAAAGAAGCAGTGGCAGAACTGGCTTTTGCCTACACCAGATTGCTGCAGAATCCAGGAACTTTGCCAGTACCATCACAGCAGAGCTGGCTGCAGAGCATGCAGTGCCTCAGTCCCAAGTCCCAGTCCCACTGAGGCATAGCCACATACATCCTCAGGACCGAGGACAAGACAGGATTTCCAGGTGCAAACTCAGTACAAAGTCATCAGTGGGAATTGCTAGGTGTTATTGTTATTACTGATCCGTTTTAAATCCAAACCATTGCCTTCCTCTACCTAATGTTGGCTGAATTTCACAGCAAAATGCAGATACAGAATATAAAGGGCTGTTAAAGATGTATAAATAGAGGGTCAGACGTGTTCATGCTAGAAAATGTAGCATTCGAGCAGAAATACCTAGCGGCATCCTTTCAGAAATCAAGAGGAGAACAAAGGAATGGAAATTAGTGTATAGGAACAAGAAAAATATATTCACCTGTTTGCATAACACACCATGAAGAAATCACTAACAGGCAAGAGAAAGGGGCACAGGAAGCTGCAGGGCAGGCAGTTCTCAAACACAACTCGAGTCAACATTCCTTAATGATTTACACATTACAGTGGCAAAACCAAAGTCAGGCACCCTCTCTCTGATGTGGGGCAAGCGATATAGCTGCGGTTCTCTTTGCTTGCCTCCAGCTTTCTGAACAGGCAGCCCACAACAATGATCTCCGTGTCACTAAAATGGAATCCCAGTGATTAATCCCTCATGTGCACAGGGTCACATGTCGCTTTTGGGACACCATGGGTAAGGTAAAGAAGGACAAGCCTGAACGGACTGCGCAGCTGAAATACAACCCTTTTTGATCATATCCATCACATGTTTTCTCCAGGGGGAAAGGCATGACCAGCAGGGATGCTAAGCTTTTTAACCTTGAATGACATCCTGTGATAAGCCTGGGCACACAGGAAAAGAAAGAGGCAATGGCTTCCACCCACCAGAAGTCTTATATTTCCCCAGTGCTGAGGCTGTGATAATTACAACATGTTCAGCTGGTGCTATTATTCAACCATTCCTGCAGGAGAGGGTCCGTCGCAGCCAGCATAAAGATTGCTACAAAACTCCATGGCAGTGAAAAGTTAATTAACAAAAGCAGTTAACTGTTCATATGAATGGCAGGAACAACTTCCCCAGCCATGTGATTATATTTGCATTCACTGCAGCGCTTACGATGCCTTGCCGACAGGCCAGATGCCTGCTGTGCTAAGTGCTGCATGGAACGAGTGAATGGAAAAGGGAGAGAACAACCTCGTGGTGGCAGTTGTTGTGGAAGAACAGTTGTTGCAGCTGAGTTGGTGCCAGTGTGCAACTTGAAGCGGGGAAAAAGGGGGAAAGAATCAAAGCATCAAGAGAGAATCAGGAAAGCTGGTGGTAGCAGAAATGGACAAAATGCTGGGAGCAGATGCACGTGCACTGGAAGTCCTGTGGATGACGGATTATGTGCACAAGGCCAGAAGTGATAGGTGATGCTGAAAGAGGGTTGACCGTGGTAGGAGGGGGAGTTCAACAGTGGAATGAAGAAAGACAGAGCACAGCCTGAAGAGAGGCCTTCCAGGTGAGGGGAAAGTTGAGTCATAGCTGCAGAGAGAATGAAAACAAAATTGGGAAGAATCCTCCACCTCTAAGGTCAGGTTGTCATCAGCACACAAGCATCTTGGGACTGTTCAGCATGGAGGAGAGGAGGCTTAGGGGGATCTCATCAATATCGATGTCCATAAATATCTGAAGGGAGGGTGCAAAGAGTATGGAGCCAGTCTCTTTCCAGTGATGCCCAGTACCAAGACAAGAGGCCATGGGCACAAGGTGGAACACAGAAGGTTTTGTCTGAACACTGAAATGTGCTTCTGTGCTTTGAGGATGACCAAGCACTGGCACAGGTTTTCCAGAGGCTGTGGAGTCTCCTCCTTGAAGGTCTCCAGAAGCTGCCTGGCCGTGGGCCTGGGCACCCTGCTCTGGGTGGACCAGATGGACCCAGAGGTCTCTGCCAGCCTCAGCCGTGCTGTGATTCTGTGATCTGCATCCATTCCAAGGCTGGCTCAGGTTGGAAAGAGGATAAGAAACTACCCACAGTTTCTCAGGAAACACAAGCTGAATTATTGCTGAGAGCAATATGGGAGCAGAGAAAGGGTTTGGATGCAAGATTATTCAGAAGTGTGGGAGAGGAGAGGAAGAGGAGAAACAGAAAGGGAAGGCCATGTGAGAGGAGAAAAAGCTTCTTTATGAAAAGTGCCTTCAGAAGCAGTGACAGCAGGAAAAATGCATGTCTCTGTCAGGGCTGGGATGTGAGGGAGAGAATAGCTTGGATGTCTGCAGTAGGTTTAGAAGCAGGGCAGTCATGACATGTGCTGCTAGGGGCAAGAAGGAAAACCTGAGGAGAGAAGCCTTTAAGATGGAAGTGCTGCCATGAGAGGTTATAGCAGGGGAAGGCTGCGAAGGGAGCACAGAGAAGCGTGGAGATGGAAGGGCAGCCAGATTGGGTCAAGTGTCATCAGAGGTGTAACAGGAGGCAAGCATAGGGTTGCAGATTTGGGTTACTGAGTGAAGTGAGAGGTGGAGTGAGCAGCAGACAAGTCTGTAAGCAAAGCAAAAAAGTTAAAAAATAACAAATAAAATAAAAAAGTAAAATAAACATCTTAGCGTGACAACCTGTCCATAAGGGGAGGGAAGAGATGACCAGATTCCTCTACACTTAGGCAGTGCGGTATGTGGAGAGAGCTTTTGGAGTGTAGCCGAGAAACTGGAAAGCTGAATCAGTTCCATCTGGAGGGAGAGGGGAGCGCCGTGAAAGTTATTCTGGTACTTTCTCCTGTAGCCAGAGGGTGATATTTCCTTTGTGAGAAGAATGGAAGTTGCATAGAAGGAAAGTGGTAGCTGAGATTTTGTAGCAGTGGTAATTGAGAGTTAAACTGTATTTAATCATTTTATCTTAAATGGATGTTTTCCTTACATCCATCTTCTGGCAAAACTGTGCTTAGTGACCTTCACCTTTCTGCCATTTCTTCTCCAACTGTGCTTTGCCAGGTTTTGGAGAAAACAGACCTGGTCTAGATGGACCACTTCTTAGTGCTTTCCTGGATCCTGGTTTTGGTAGGATTGCTGTCTCCATAGTTATATTTAGATGACGTACAAATTTGCATTTCTTCAGCTGGAATTTCCTTGTTTTTAACCATGGTTTGCAACCGTACCAGGTTGTCAATCTCAGATCTTCCCAGAATGCATGAAATTGTTTTTTAATTATGTTTAGAGTACTTTGCATAGATCCCACTGTGAATCCAGCTTGCTTCCTTTCTGCCTGTAGACCAGCTGTATTGGCTGGGATGTCATTGTAGGAATCATCACACCAAATTTTTGTTAACGCTCATAAAAATGCATGTTCTGTCAATGACTGAAAGTGTTCATTTGCCTTGCCTTTGTGTTCAGACAGCATCCTACATTCATACTTTCCTTTTTCTTCTAAATCTTTTGCCTCAGACAAAGTTCATTTTCTGTCTTGCTTTTTAAGTTAGAAATACACACCACGTCATTTGAATTAAACAAAAAAGTCCCCTATTCCTCTTCCCCTACACTGTTTGAATAGAGGCCTGTGTAAGAAGCCCTGCCAGCTTTGAAATGGGAAGGCTGGTAATTTTTTTTTTGCTTACATGGAGATCATTTTAATCCAAACAGACTCTTATTACGAAAGATATAAAGGACATTCCATTGCTTCTTGAATCCAAAACACTCCTAAACTGACACATTTACCACTTGGTCTCAGTTTGCACAGCACAAAGCACATAGGAGTGCTTTGTCTGCACTGTTATAATGCTGTTCTTTCAGAAAGCTGGTAATTCTCTAAGCCTGAGCTTTGGCATGGGCTCACTAACAAAGCTCAGTGCATGGACAACAGGGTGGATATCTGAGGGATGCCTCATGTCAGAGGCCTTCGTCTGTGATAGCACTAAGCGACCCATGTCCTCTCTTTATGCTGTTAGCCAATGAGAGACAATGTGAGCTAGTCATAAGCATCCTTTACATGTTAAGAGTCCAAGCTCAGATTCCTGTCATCAACTACGGCAAGAACCAGTACAGGCTCATTGGGCAATACTTTCAAATCTGTAGGAATTTATTTATTCCTGTGAAAATCCAACCTCAGCATTAAAAGAAGGCCAAAACCAAAGAGGGCATCCACTGAAGATACCATTGGTCTAACCACTGACTGGTCTCTTTGTTTTTACACCACAGTCTCTAGAAAGAGGATGATTTGGAGTAAGCAGCAACTCTCAGTCTTCCTGAAGAGAAGAAATAACTGCCTCCCTGAGGATTCCTGATCGTTTTCTAACTGTCAATCATACATGTGAGAAGGTGATTCTGAAGCCATCTGCACGGCCTGCTTTACCTCTTTGCAACTCTTTTTAACCCGAAGACTATGACGTATCCATTAAAGTAGCCAGGTTCTTTAGCTGTTGTACTGCATGCAGGTTTTGAACCTTACAAAGTAGGAGTGCATTTGTGAATAGAATGCAAGAATTTGATTGCAGAACGAACAAACGGGTCCTTTGAGATGTGTAGAATACATACTCATAGTTTAGTTGGGGCAACAAATATCCATGGGGGATCTGCAGCTGCCACTTATTCTGAGTGGCAGGAAAGTGTGAGTGTGAAATGTTTTCACTGACCTAGCCTAAGAAGAAATCTGAACCCATCTTGACAGGCTGCTTTATTCCTTCACTTTAAGCATTAATGTATTCTGAGCTTTTTTATTTAAGCTCATTTACCATGGATTTCAATAGTACTGTTAGCTAATTATTGCGTTGAGATGAGAATCAGGCTTCCAAACATAAAATGAAATATTTTTTATCTCCACCATTCCCTGTCATCTGAGAGTAGATGAGTATGTCTTAAGATCTGGATTGAAATGGAAATGAGACCAAATTTCAGCAGACAGGACACCCTGAAAAGTTGCCTTTTACCTGTGGAATCTTCTAAAAAGCCCGGAGGGCAAGTCAGATATGCAGAACAGAGGTCTGAAACAAAACTGTGTTTAAAAGAAAAGGAAACAACCCTGCTTCAAAAGGGACAGTCCCTCCTGGTAAAGAGACTCTGGAGGCAGCTGTCTCTCCTGTCTGCTCCGGTGAGTAGGATGCAGGCCTACTTCCTGTCTGAACAACTGAATGATAACGTGAAAAAGCCACAGTGACATTTGACATTTCTTTTAGTTTCCCCTTTTATAGCCAGACAGCGTGATTCACTTGGGTTCTTCTTGAAACTGGAGAGACGTGAAAAGAAAATTCAAGCATATAGCTCAGATATCGAAAGGTGATATTCCTACCCTTATGACTGTCTCCAAAAGGGCTGAGAGGAAGTGCCATTCGTACCTCATCTTCTGCATCACAGATAAAAGATGATTTCCTTGTGATCTCAGTACTTCTGTCTCCTTGACCTCCTCTTGTCACATCGGAGTCTAATCTAGGCCAGACACATTGGAAAATCATAGAATTGTAGAAGGCTTGGGTTAGAAGAGACCTCAAAGATCATCCAGTTCCAGCCCCCATGCCATAGGCAGGGTTGCCAAACCATAAATCAGGCATGAGATCAGGTTGCCCAGGGCCCTATCCAACCAGGCCAAGAAGACCAAGAACCATTTGAAGCTGCCAGAAAAACAGAAGAAACACTAGGAAATCAAATGGAAAAGATGAACTATGAAGAGCCAGAACAACTTGAAAGCATTTTAGCAAAAAAGAAGGTGTCGACTTGTGAGATCAATGAACTGATAGAATTGTATGAAAGCTTAGCAGCAAAGCATCCTCATGTACAGTCTCAATTAAAAAAATGAATAAATAAAAAAATAATTGGAAACTGAACTGTATAAAAGACCTTGTTGTAACACTGTGGAAGATGGTAATAGAAGTGATAGGCTTCATAATTGCTCCAAACAGTAAATGGTTATCCAACTTGGTAATCTTGTTGAATCCGGTCTTCATCTGTCTTCCAGGATCCTGAGAGAGTATCGAAGGTCATCAAAAGTGAAATATGCTAATATAAAGTTATTTGAATTATAAAGAAGCTTACAAAGGCATTTTACCAACCAAGACTTTTTGGTGCTACATACAGTCCTTTGATGCACCTGAGTTATTTAATTTATCTATGGCCAAAAGATCTACTTAAGAATAAGCTGTGAGACATGGAGTCCAAATTCTATCGATAAGCATATAGTTAGAGGGAATTTCAGAAATGAAAACAAGGCTATTAAGACACCTCATCAGGAATGATTCCCTTATTCAGAATACCTATCCATCACCTGATACCTCATTCAAGTCCTTTAAGAACTTCCCAATGGATTGGGTTGACCAGAACCTGGAACCTGTGTGTGAACATTCCCCCTGTGATGTTGTGCTTGGTGTCTTCACTGCTTCTTCATTTTGCTTGAGCATGTTGAGAGAGCTGCCCAGTTAGCTCTATGCACAGCCACCCTGTTTTAGCACTCTGCCATATAACATGCAGAAGAACCTGTTTGAGGGAGTATGTCAGTGGAACCAACTTTAACTGCTTGCTCAAAACAGGGTATGCCTCAGAGAAAGATGAGATTGCACAGGGCCTTCTCCAGCTGAGTTTTGACAGTCTTGAAGGATGGGAATTCCACAGCTTCTCTAGAGAACCTGTTCCACCATCCTCCAAGGATTTCTTTTGTGCATGTGTGCACATCTGCAAAGAATGGGGGTTGCAGGAGGAGAAGGGAGTGCACGTATTCATTTACATGTGCTTGTTCATGAACAGTGTTCATGGAAGAGCAGTCCCAAATTCTGTTTCCTCTGGCAGGTGAAGAAAGCATGCTGCCACTGGTGAGTCAGGCAGTTACTTGACAGCTTTTAAAATAACCCGCACATTAGGCAGAATTGTATGCCATAATAAATGAGATGTTTCTAGAAATAATATGTTTTTAGTTTTGAAATAGTTTTGCAGTTGTGCAAGGATTCACTGCTTTTAAGTAACTGGAAAAATGAGTGCCTTGAATCTCTTTCACATTGAGATCTATTGTCAGTTTATTAAATGCAGATTTATTGCTGACTTTCCTAGCCAAAAAATAGCTGTTAGCACGCTATAACAGAGCATAAATTTGACTTCACTGAATCAAGGACATTTTTAAAGAAAAAATTACTTAATGACCTGTCTGATCTAATAAATTTTGCAGTTCACATAAAACAAGGTGACAAGCATTTATGTTCACTAGATGTGTAAAACTAAGACAGTCCTGGTGGTTAGCAGCTGAAATGGTTTCTTTAGCCAATTGGTCTCATGGTAGACTCTTGTCTATAAAGCAAGTCAAGGATAGGAATGACTGCATAAGATGAGCTAGAAACATTTTCTCATGTAGCATTAAAATTGAAGTAGCCCGGTGGCGTGAGACTTCAGAGGTTGTCTGTGGGCCACCACGCTTCATGACTGGCAGAATTCCCTTGACAAAAGATCTGCATTTAAACTGCAGGCTTACAGTGTAAAAGGAAACTAATCATTTTCCTCATTCAGGAAATCCAGTTTGCAGCAATCTGACATAAACTTGCTGACCATCAGCTCCAAGTGCTAGCCCATCTGCGAAGTTTCTTCTTCTGTGCCATGCAGAATGTCTGAAGATGCCTCTTTCTACCGTGCTCACTGTTTACCCTCCAGCTGCTCCCTCTGGACACCATAAAGCTTAATTGTATAAAGAAAAGTTTCAGAATCCATAATGTATGTGTGTTTAAATATATGCACCTATATATGAAGCCCAGTTTCTGCTCAGCTACAAAGTTTACATGTGCCTGGAAATTTTCATATATACATGGACCATGCCTAAACTTTTCTTTAGAGTCTAGCATGTTTTCATTCAGCCTCAGTCATCACTCTTGCAACACATGCCATAGAAAGTCAAGTGTATTTCATCTGTTCTCCTGGAACAGCACTGCCCCAAGGCCATCCTTGGAGGCATCAGTAGAGACCCAAGTTTCTTTGTTTGAATCAAAGCACATCAGCACAGTTTCATTGATTGAAATGTACTTTGGTTCCATTCATTCCCACTCATGTAGTGGTCCCTCATGGCAAGGTCTTGTAACTGGGGCTTGAGCATCACAGTGTTCGCTGTCACATCTGGGTGGAATTTTCCCAGGAGCATAAGCACTCCAGAATGGGTTTCTCAGCACAACTTCAAAGTAGACACTCCTGTGACAGCATTTCAAAGCTATTTCCTTTTTTTTTTTTCCCTTCCAAATTCTCAGTCTTCTGTAAGCAGCACAGTAACTCTTTATCTCCTTAAAGGCAAATAATTTGCAGTCCTCAATTGCTTCATCAAAATAGACTCATAAAATTCTAACACTCTTCCCTTTTACTCCACTCTTTGCAACCTTCAAGACTAGTTCATGCTCATCACCATAGTCTCTCTCAAGTACTCTTGTGTGATTGTGTGTGTGCACAGAGACCTGGCCACGTGCATGAAAGAGAAGTGTTGTCCTTGCTCATAACGAGGAGGCTGGATAGGGAAGTCATGAATCGTGCTTGGACCTCCCAAATGCAATAGTATCTCCTGTGAGCAGAATGTGGCCCCGTTGCCATCCTGCCTGTGTAGGACACTGTCTCCTTGCAGATCCTGCCCCACTGCAGAGTTGGAAAAGTCTTTTTGGTGTGGAGCTCCTGAGTCCCTGCGCAGTATGCAGAACTCAAAATGAGTTTGGAACAGTTTGGGAGACATGGCAGTATAGGCTGTCACTACTGTTGGAGGAAAGGGAAAAATAGATTAGGCAGAGGACAGGGGGTTGCAGGGGAATTGTGGTTTTGTCAGAAGTTGTCAGGGGTTCTCAAGAATAGGTAACAAGCTTGCAAAGATGAACTGAGTATGAGAAGGAGTGATGTGTCTGGGGCAAGGGGTAATGGCAAATCTAAGAGTGAGGAGTCTGCTCAAGGGGAAAATAGGAAAGAAAGGAAGGGGAACGGTTCTGTCAAGAGTTAAAGCATATATCAGTAAGCTCATCAAGATGAGTTTCTTTGCTTTCTTCATGAGCACAAGCTTTTTGTATGGATGATTCCCTGCAGTAGCTTCACTGATTCTAAGGCAGGTGATTCTCCATTTCCTCTCTTTTCTTTCCTCATCTTCTGTTTTACTTATTTTCTTCCCTCTATACAACCTTGTAGGATGTCTGGGCAGGGGAGGAATTTTCCACCCCTATGAAGAATGCCCAGATGGCCCAGCAGTGTTGAACTTTCTTGCCTCAAGCGCTCCATTGCTACGTCTTTGCTGGTAATAATATGTCAAAATGCAAATATAGTTGGATTTCAGGCCCCCATGTGGAGCTTTTGCCAAGGAAATGTAGCTAATGTTCACATCCTACTTTCATGTATTTACTTTTGTTGGTAGGTTGGAATACATTTTCCTCAGCCTACAATTCTCTTCCTGCTGTTTGTACACATGTAGTGAGTAATTCACTCCTGAGAATGTAATTTCACTTCCTTAGTCCCGATGTTTTTCTGTCCCAAATCCAGATGTGATGCTCCATTGCTAACTTCTAACATTAATGTTGATGACTGCTAATGCTAGTATTAATAATGATAGACTTTGCTACTGATGGCAGGTATGTTCACATGTTTTATCTCAGGAGTCTATCAGTAGACAGTAATGTATTGTGAAAGCACGTCCCATAGCTAGAGGTACGATTTTAGGGTTATGCTGTCTCTGTCTATGGACAGTTAGTCCTCTATGTCTTTCTCATGTAAGGTTAAGATGTGACCAGCAACAGAACTGACAGAAATCTCATTTGGGTCAGTATCATCTCTGTTGAGTTCATCTCAACCTGTCTTCTCATGTTTGAATGAGATGAGGCATGTCTAAAGCCAAGTCCATAATACATATCAGGAGAGGAACAGCAAACACATTTTAGGAACTAATTGCAACAGATATTCAGTTGGCAGAGTGAATGCAAGCATCTAACTTCAAAAAAGAGTCACTCAGCATCTAGTACATTTAGCTATTTCCTGCAGGAGGGTCTGTAAACTCTTCACAGTCCCTTGCCACAAGATATGCATTCCTTCAAGCAGGGTACCAGCCAAAGGTGTCTTCTAGGTGCCTCATGTCATGTGTTCTAGTATTTCAGCCACTCTGGTTGTGCTGAGAGTCTTGTTCACTTTGAAAAAAAAAGAAGCTCTATGAAGACAAACATCATAGTTCTCTGATGGTCCAAGCAAAATAGCCAACAAAGAGTAAGGCCTGAGTCTCACTTATACATTGTACTTTTGTCACTCTTGAAGACACCCTATACATCTTTAGATCACAACATTCATTTGACATGATTCAGTTTACTCTCTCACACAGCTATCAAGTGTGGCATGTACGTTAGACCAAGAGGAGCAGCAGGCATGCCATGCATCAAGACGGCCTCCTAAGAATAAGCAATGAAAATTGCATGAAAGGTCAGATGGGGGAGCAGTTGGATCATGGGCAGGAATCAGCACATCAAGAATGAAACAAAACATTCTTGTTGCAGGTCCCTGTGTCTCCTGTGTGGTTGCTGCTGATGTGTGAAATTCAGGTCACTTGCCAGGTTTGTGTTGCTACATTAAACAGCATTACAGTAGGAACAACACTGTACTGCGCAGGGCTTAAAAAGAAGTAGTTGCAATACAAAATGAATGTGAGAGCCAAGAAAGAAGAAAAGGGACATTTCACCTTTTGCAATAAATATATGCTGCTTATTTCTGCATTAAAAGCAAAACTAACCTGGAGGAGAGTTTAACTTTGTCTTTTCCCCTTTTCTGGAAGAAATCCTGAGAGCTGGTTTCAAGTGATGCCCAAACCTGGCTGTTAAGCTGAGAAGCAAATGCCGAGCCAGTGTGTATCCAGTGGCAATCATGCAGTAGTAACGGAATGTGAAGAAACTTTGGAAAAGAAAAGAGGAGCCAGCTGTGTCCACTGAGCATGGCATTAAGGGAGAAAGGCTGTGATGGTGTATCAGCCTGTGCAGGGCTGGGTTCTGAGGGGACCTGACTGTTGGATGGTGCCCTCACAGCAGGGTGGAAGAGCACAAGTGTGGCTTCTGTCCTCTTGGTGCAGTTAAGCAGGATCACAAATAATAGATTATAGACATCTGCCTGTTTGATGTGGGTGTGAAATTCTAAATTAGCTAACAAAATGGTGCTTTGTATTAATAACAAGCATGCAATTTAGTCTGTAATTTCCCTGAGAGAATGGCAAAGTTAAATAATTAAGCATGCCTCAAAACAGGATTATTATAGGGATTAAGAGGAAAAAATATAGCCTCTAAAATTAAAAAAGGAATGTAGAAACAATGCCTCCAAACCATGGCTGTTGCACATAGCATTTTGGATGTTAGTTAAACTAGAAACAGTTGAAAATGAGTAACCTGGATGCATCTATTAACCTCGCTCTTCAGTGAGAGGACTGATCTCTAAAACACTGCACAAAGATCAACTGATGGTGTTGTTAGCCACCTCTGGAGTGTCTGCCTCTAGGAAGCTTAGAGCATGTCCTTCCAGGAATAGGGATGGAAGGATGGGCTTTCACCTGTTTTTCTTAGAGACACATCAGGTCAATCTTTTCTTTTTCTCCTTTTCCTTTCCAATTAATTTGAGTGAATGTCCTAATCACTTTCCATTTTCTCAGTGTAACGATGAGTATTCACCATGTGTTAGTTTAACCCCTTTGATATGTACTATTTGCTTCATGTTTTCCCAGTATATCTTCATGTTCCATTACTACCTATATTGCTTATTTTTAACTTCCATTTTTTTTTTCACATTTCAGTGAATCCAAAAAACGGCAGTTTATAAACTTTCCCAAACACATATTCAGAAATATGGGTAAATGTAAATGCAAAGTGGATTAAAGACAGTTTTAAACACAACTACAGAACAGATAGATTTGAAAACCATGATGCTCAGGTTAGTCAGTCAGTGTGCATACTTCCCTTTTTTGGCAACTTTGTCTTGAATTCTTTATCTGCTTTGCATTGCAGATAAATATTCCCGGTTGTCTTGTACTTCCTACAGAGTGGATCATCCACTCAGTACATGTAATGTTGTGAAGAAGAGCAGCAGAACAGTTTTCTTTTGTGATACATTCCTCCAAGAGGAAAATATTTTTAAAGGAGAACAAAAAGGAAGAAGATAGTGGATTTAGTGAAGACAAGTACCAATTAGCTTGTAGAAGTCCATTTCTCTCCCATGTTCAGATAACATGCAAGAGATGCTCACAGTTGCTTTATCAGCTGCATACACAAATCCATGTGCAGTGGAATCCCGGTCCCACTGAGGCCAATGAATTTTTTGTCATTGGTTTTAATGAAGCAAAAATCTCATGCTATGGCTCAGGGCTTTTCTTTCTTTCTTTTCTTTTCTTTTCTTTTCTTTTCTTTTCTTTTCTTTTCTTTTCTTTTCTTTTCTTTTCTTTTCTTTTCTTTTCTTTTCTTTTCTTTTCTTTTCTTTTCTTTTC
>PPHD01004709.1:11038-27957 GCA_002909625.1 Bambusicola thoracicus | reverse complement strand
CTAATACATCTGAGCTTTCAAATGGGAATTACTGACATGATGGAATACAGCAGCTCCACACAAATTGCTCCAGCAGAAGAGGAGCCCTGCAGAATTGTACTCATTAAACCCACTTATTAAAAATTAATTTTAATTATTATTATTATTTTTTTGAATTCCAAAATCACTCAGTAACTTTAAGAAGCCCATCGTCACCAATTATCTCATCTTTTTTAATCAGTTCTTGGAATACACTATGGTCCAAGAGAACTTTGTAGGTATTATCTGAGGACAACAAAAAGTCTTCAGGTTTGTCCTAAATGAACTATTTGAAACTTACTTCAGATGAGTGCAATGCACTGCTGAGGACTGGGCAGCAGCACAGGCTAAGAACAACAACCTGGCTTACTTTTATCCCCTAGATGGATTAATTAAGCATAGCCCCTGCAGGAAAGAGGCCTAAGTCTTGCTTCCCTAAAGAACTGCAGTTAAAACCAATCATGTTCGTATTATTTTCCTAAAATAGACTAATTGGATACTGAAAATGTGACTATTGAAACTGAAAATGTGACTGCATTATATAAATTGGGTCATGTCTTCAGCTTACTAATCCATCTCATTTCTGTCACCACCATCACAAAAACACTGCACTTAAAATAATCCAAAACAAAGATTCACATCTTTGTTGTGTTTCTCTGTTAAGTGACAACTCAGTGTTTTGCCCTTCATTAATTATTGACATCTCAGGTAAAGGACAACATATGCCTAATGCTCAGGGTTCTGTTGTTTTGGAGTGATGACCAGGCCCTGAGCACGGCATTTTGGATAAAGGTTATATTATCTGTAAGTGGAAAACAGACTGTGGGTTTATTTCATATTCTGCTCCACATTTTACCTATTATGTGTAATTATAAGTAAATGCTGCTGTGGGAAATCTGCTTCCTTGCAATGTAATTCCAGGCATATTTCAAAGACATATGTAATTCCAGACATATTTCATATACCCTACTCCTGCTTGCAAGTCAGAAAACATTGTCGCCCAGAAAGCAGATACATGAGGTCACCAAGGAAATCCACTGCTAGAACCACGTGCCATGAAGTCACATTAGCATGGCCCTGCACCTGAGTTCCCTGGTGACAGAGACGTGAGTGACATCACTGCCTCTGACAGAGATAGACATGTCAGCCAACCCGGGGTTCTCGACACAGGGCAAACAAGTCTGGCACAAACAAGGAGAGAGAGTTGATTTAGCCACTGCTTCTGAGACTGTGGCAAAGTCACTAAGGTTTCATGTTTGTTTATAGGTTTAAAAAACAGTCTCATCTAATGAGACTTCAGACATGGGCCATGTAATCAACACAGCAACTTTCAAATTACTATATGACTTGTAATACCTTTCTGTATATTTTGTGAACACTCAGACACTTTAATATACTGGGATAAGCATGGCTGCTGGCTCCAGGTGGGGTGCCTATAGCACCTATATACCAGTAGTGCTGACGGGTAACATGGTGGGACAGAATTGTCTCACTGCAGTTGTTCAACAGAAGTCTCCATCTAACTGGGCCTCTGGACCCCCCATGACAACCCAGACACTGGTACACTATTTAACACCCATGCAGAACTCAAACGCTTACTCAATGTGTACTGCTTAAGGGAGAACTACGCAAGTTGAATCACGTCATTATAACATTAAGGTTGGAAAAGACCCCTAAAATCATCTAGTCAGATCATCCATTTACCACCAATACTGCCCACTAACCCATGTCCTTCAGTGCCACATCTACAAGTTTTTTGAAGACCTTCAGGGATGGTGACTCCACCACCTCCCTGGGCAGGCTGTGCCAGTGACCAACCACTTCCTGAGAATAAATGCTTCCTAATATCCAACCTTAACCTCCCCTGGTGCAACTTAAAGGCATTACCTTTCATCCTACTGCCATTACCTGGGAGAAGACACCAACCCTCCAGCTCACTACAACATCCTTTCAAAGAGCAATAAGGCCTCCTCTGAGCCTCCTCCTCTCCAGACTGAACAATCCTAGCTCCCTCAGCTGCTTCCCATAAAACTTGTGCTCCAGACCTCACCACTTCGTTGCCCTTCTCTGGACATGCTCCAGGGTCATGATGTCTTTCTTGTAGTGAGGGGCCCAAAAATGAACACAGTTCTTGAGATGTGGCCTCACCGTTGCTGAGTAAAAGATTGAAATGATGTAAAATGATTATCAATTTTGTGTGTGCAATATAATCAAGAGATATTAATAAGCTGCAGAATATATTTAGGCACATTCCATTCAGAAATATGCAAAGGACATCCAAAGTACTTTTCATCTTACTACAATTGTTAAAACAATACTAATAAATAATGAAACATTTCATGTAATGTTGCATCCTCCTCTATTTGTGCTGCCAGTAGACTTCCTCCTTAAAAGCTCATTTGATCAAGTGACATAGATTTCTCTTAAATATCTCCTTCTTTTGAAAAAAAAACCCTGCTTTTTTCTGCTTCAGTGGATACTGTCAAACCTACAAGTCTGATGGCTGTTCTATTCCCAGAATCAGAAAAAGCTGGCAGGGTCCCACGGCACAGCAGGCTGAAGGACAATCAGCAGTATATCCTTGTTCTAAGGATATCTGATGTGCAATCTTGGCCAAAGCAGAGCCTGCAGTCTGAGGGAGGCTGAGCGCTGGTGAGAACACATCTGTGGTTTGTGCCCAGTATGGCACTCTCAGTACAAGAGTTCCAGCACAAAGGGGACATTGACAGAGGTAGGGGGTCTGGAGCATGATGTACCCATACAGGTTGAAACGTAGATTTGTTGGTCTGGAGGTTGTGAGGAACCTACTGGATGAGTGGTTATGGAGAAGGCTGAGTCATGCACTTGTCGGATATGCACAGAAAATGAACAGGAGATAATGGGCACAAGTTGCACAAGGGAAATTCTAGTTTTTTTTTTTAAGAAAAAGAAATTCACACTGCAGTGTAGTTCCATGCTGGAAGAGGCAGCCTGGAAACACTGTGCAATTTTCATCTTTGGAGTTATACAAGGACAACTGGAGAAGTCAACCAGACGAGTGTTATCTGAACAAAAGTGGAACTGCCCTATGCTTCTCGAGATGTCCACAAAGTAAGACCAACACAGTCCTTCATGATATTTTAAGATCACAGTTTTAAATGCTTAAGGCTGTCTTTCCAAGTCCTGGGAGTGCCTCAACACAAGTCCAAGCAACTTAGAGTTTTAAAGATTAATTTCAGTATTCATTCAGTGAAAGGAGCCAGAATGAGGGAGGAAGTTGAAAAATTGGTATAATACATCCCAATGCCTGACACTGCTTAAATGGCAAACAGCCGTAACTACCAAGCATTTCTAAAGCAGGGACCCATGTAATATTTATTCCAGTAATCCCATCTTCCAGGTCACAGAGTTCTGTATGCCCAAAAGGTAAAGCAGAATTTATCAGACTTAAATAATTTCAGTTCCTAACCTCAGCATAAAATTACACCGCACGCAAACCAACCTGCCAAGTGGTTGGGTACAGCTAACATTTTCAGGGCTGACTCTCTCATATCTCAACCCTGCCCCTGTCTCAGGCAATTTTCATCAGAACAGTTTCCATGACTGCCAACATTATGCTTCAAGTCAGTTAGAAATTTTCCAGCAAGAGCTGTGTTCTCAGTTTTTCTCATTAAAAACCTCCACCAGCTTCAAAAACATTTTGTGTGTGTGTGTGTGTGCATGTGTGATGTGGAACTTAAAATTCATAAAGACGACTTTTGGGATAGACAAGATGAAACATGCTCAAGCTACAGTCAGATGCCTCTGAAATTAGAAACAGTGTTCTCCTCCAAGGTCAGCTCCTCATTAGTAAAGAAAAACATTCTTAAGTGCTGGTTTAAGCAATTTGATAGTGGATCCAAAGGCAGACTGCATGTCAGGATTACTCAGGGAAACAGAGGAAATGAACCATATAAATTCTTTGTCAAACAGTTTTCTAACACTCCAAATCTATTTTTAGGTTCAACATCTGCAGAAGGTCTTAACTTCATTATATTTCTTCAGGCTTTCTGCAGAGATACCTTCATTTTTGGTACGGATCCAGAAACCAACCCTGGCTTCATTTGGAAACCAAATTTGAAATCCTTATTCCTTGTTTCTTTCTGGACAGAACGGTCTTTGAAAGGACAGTCCCGAGGAGTCCCAGAGAGTGTGGACACAGCTGGGGTACAGTCAGTTCCAGCCTCCTTCTCCACAGGCTTTGATTTTATTCTTGAATTCCGCCTGGCACAAGTCTATTTTTAATGCCATTTGCATTTTTTTCCCAGTTGGCTAGGCAGCCCCTTAGAGATTTTCCACAAAGTACCTGACCCCTCTTGGTCAGATGTTCCAGAGAACGGAAGGAGAACAGCTTGCTCAGCCGAAGCCCTGTAATTAGCATACACTGCGATAACTCTCAGTCCTTCTCTAACCTGCTGGCTGCACAGCATGATTTCCTTGGGATTTTTGTTTGCTTTTAATCAGAAGTGTAATATTACTGAGAATCGCCAGATGGCATTGCTGCAGATAATTCTGATATTTCTGTTTATCTAAATGTACAGAAGTGAGATATTGAAAAATGCCTATTGCAATCCGTGCAGATTATTTCCTGATATTATTGCTTGAGCTCAGTTACAGAGGTGACATTTTCAACGTAAACACATCCAGTCTTAATTATGTATTTGCATCCACATTTGCTAATGCTTGAGCCCTCGCGACATCACATGGTTTATCTGTGCTGCAAAGGAGAGTGCATGGCTGCACGGGCATGCTTTAGAAATAGGATATACAAGATTTTCCTACATTGTACAAGTCAGACAGGAGATGTTCTTTAGACTACCTTAAAATTTTATTATTTCTTAATCACTATACTCTTTAGGCACACAGTGCAGTATGACCGTCTAGAAGATGTCCAGGCCGCTCTGGACGGTGAGAAGGGCCGCCTTTATAAAGGGTATAGATTAGATATTAATAAAGCAGCGGAGAAAATGGAGATGGAGCTCAGTAATACTAAAGTAAAAATACCATTGTTTTTATTAGTTCATTTAAAATAGGTTTTAAAGATAAGCATTTTAAATTCTTAAAATATTGCCTGTTTAGTATCTGAATCTGCTGGCTGAAGAGTTTCAGCTATAATAGTTGGATCTGCAAATAACCAGGGATCAAATTATGTACTAATTCACACCTCATTAAGCTCCTCTGAAGAGACCAAATGACACGGGTAGTAACTTTTAGTGTAGGCTATGCTGTACAACATATGCTAGCACCTTGGGGCTGCGGGAGTTCCCAACCTGCACAGCCCAGCTCTGAGGCAAGCTTGGCAGTGTGGGGCCATCTGGGATGGCTGGACCTCTTCAACTTCCTAGCTCTCCAGCATGGTAAGGTTGTAATGGGGCACTTGTTTCCCAGACATCTCTACCACCATGTGAAGTGGTAAACCCACATTTTCTCTTCTCCATTTGATAATCCTTCTCTTAAAACCAAGAATAAAACAATATTTAGCCTACAAGACTGCCTTATGAATGAAGTACCCGCCTCCCAGATGCATGCAGAAGCCATGTGCGGTCACCTCACCACAATGCTGCAGCTGCATGAAGACCAGAGCACGCCACAGAGGCGATCAGCTGGTTGAGCGCATCCCCAGGAACCCAACAGATAGTGATATGCCACTAATTTTAGAACTAAACCTATGTGGTAAGAGGAAATTAGAACCCGAGGCAGCTACCACTGTAGCACACACTAGTGTGTTTTGTCTCTGTAACTAGTTCAATATTTTTATTCAGATGTCCTGAAAGGCTGTGGGCCATTTCTCTGGAGGAATAGTTTTGAATGCAGTGGGCATGGAGTCCTTTTTTCTCTTCAGTTGCCATCATGCTGGCATCTTCCTGTACTACCAGCAAATTCCCACCATTAATGTATGATCACAGCTTTGAGCATTAGTGAATGAGAAGCCAAGTCCCTGAGGAAAGATCTAATGCTGATGAAAGAAACCTCCGTTGGCTGAACAGGCAGAGGTGTTTCTGGAGCAGAAGGACAGCTCTCTCATTAGGGGATGTTAAATCCATACTTAAGATCATAGTTACCCCCTGTGTCTCCCACAAAAGCATTTGAAACATCACCTTAGTAGAGGTAAGACAGATATCTTCTTTCTTTATATCTGCCTCACTGCCATATAATTTCTTATTTTGTTGAGGCCAGTATTAATATAAACTATCAAAGAGGTCTTTCCTAGGAATGCTTTCCCAGTCACAGGCAACAGCAAGGTAGTCAATACAGATGTTTTTGGATGGAGTTAATTCGGCACTAATCCTCATTAAATGGATGAAGGAATGTAAGTCAGGTAATAAAAGAGAAGTTGTCTGAAATACCAATGCAAAGGATGGGCTCTTGGGAGTCCAAGAATTAAAAAATGAGAAACATAACTCAGTAAAACTCCCACAGCAGAAAACATATCTGCAGCAGTCTCTAAATGCCTTTATAGATGTCCAAGGAGAGAGCTGCAAATCACTTATCTCTCTGGGTTTGAAGGGGCTGTCTACAGAAGCAGTAGCGCGAGATAGACCCAGTGGATTACATTTTTCAATAACATAGCCTTGTTCCTACGATTTTTTAATAAAGCCAGCTACCCAGAGAAGAGACCAGAACTCTGTAATTGTGTTACAAAAAAGCAGCATGAACCAGAGACAATTTACAATAAGTATTTTCCTCTTATGGGTTTTCCAAGCACATTTGGCTGGTGCATACAGTCCACTTCTCCATTTACACATCCCATTTATACCTCCCATGCGTCCCCAAACAGGGGTACTCTTATTCCAAGTGACAGAAACAACTTCTTAAATAAAGGTTAAAGTTATTGTCTCCCAGATTAATGAACAGTTATTTTATAAAGAAAAAAATACTAACAAAATTATTCACAAATAAATGAAGAGCCACTCTGAGATGTCCAAGGTGACCCACCAATGGAAAACACTCACTGAGAAATCCTTGGAAACCCCCATCCTTCAGCTTTTGCCTCAGAATGTTTGACACGAGCTAAAGCCCTGCAATGAACTAACACACACCCTATGTAAATCCTGTCTTTGTGGTGTGGTGCAAACCCTTCATGCACGCAAGCACTAGTTCTGCAGAAGAAATTTTGTCAGATGAATGCTATTTCTTAATGGTTAGTGAATTAGACAAGAACTCCTCTGCGGCATTTGTTAAGAATGCTTTGATGCCTGAGACGTATTGCCAACGTATTTCCAACAGTACTTAAACTTGTTACTTTTAGAAAAAACATGAATTAAGCTGAACAGTTTTCTTAAAAGGATTGAAAGCATCCTTTGATGACATAAACCAATTGACAAGAGGCTTTATAAAAAGACTTGAGTGAGAGATTAGGAACCTGCAATGTACAAACAACTGCAGCTGGGAGACAGGAGACAAAAAACCAAAAGTTTAGAATACAGAAAACAGAAGTTACAGATCCTGGAAGAGAGATAGTGGGCACAGTGAAAAACTGTAATAGTAAATACTAGTTATGAATATGAAAAGTACATGAATAGTAAATGAAGTTTGTGTAAAGCAGAGAAGCCGGAAGAAAGATTCCGCTCCTTATTCTCTGACAGAGAAGAGCTCATGCATGCATTGGTTCCTGCCACTTGCTGTCCTGAATACAAGAGGTGGATTTGGATTTTGGTTTCTGACTTGCTTTTCTTTCCCACAGAGATCTAATTTTGTTGTCAGTATCTGGAATTCATCGTGGTTATTTGCAAAAGAAAAGCAACCCTGATAAATGTTTGTATCTCTCACATTTAGATCCAAACCTCTCCCTCTTGCAAGGCTTGAGTCATTTTTGCTGTAGAAGGAGTAACAACAAGGTGTGAACATGCATGTTTTGACCTGCAGACTTCTTCACTCCCAACCCTAAAATACAGCTGAAGAGATGTACCAGTTGTTAATCAGCACACCCAGTAACTTCCAACTTACAGAAAGCACAACATCTCTCAAAGCAAAATTCAGCTGAGGAACCTTCCTTTGCTGGTGAAAGCCAGCAGAGCTGCTAGCCCACAGCCTTCTTACTCAGCCTTGCTAAATTGCGATTGCTCTTCTGGGGATGAGAGCGGGAGGAGATATGACCTTGGACTTCTCTTCTGTGTGCTCTGAGCACAGAATAAATTAGCTTGGACACAGTAAACAACACAACTGCATCAGCCTGGGTCTGTGCCTAGTTTCAAGCTGATTAGTCTGTCCGGCTCCCTGCTGAAAACACAGACTTGCGGGTTTGTGTCTAGAAGAGATCTGATGACTGACCTGATGGAGCTGCACAGAAAGGTGCCTTCATTTTTGTCACCCCCGTGCATTTCCCATCTTGTTACTCACCAGTACTGCTCTGGATGGTCCTCACTGTAGTGGTTGTTCGTGGGGGAGAAGACGACCGCAGTGATATGCACTCATCATCTTGGGAGCAGCCCTTCTCAATGGCTCTCACATAGCTGTGGCTCCTCATACGGAAGCAGCCCGGCATCGGCAGGTCCAGGGCCTCCACTGCCTGAGACTCAAGCTCACTGAACACCGACTCACAGACGGACTCAAACTGACCATTCACCTCCATCTCACTCACCTGTGGGCAAAGATAAGCAGGTTCAGCATGCAAAAAGTAGAGGCTTTATGCAGAAATTTTTATTTCAGCCCTTGATTCCAGCCAAGACCAGTGGGAAGCTGGGAATCTCCATAACAGCACCTGGTTTTCCTCACCGCAGGAAGACGAAGCTCTGACAATTATGACCATTACAATGAAAAACAAAAATCACACTTCCTTTGGTAGCTGAAAAAAATAAAGGTCAGCTTAACCTTGGGACACAATCAATGCAAGCCAAAGGCAATGACAGTGACAGAGCTGAGGGGCTGGAAGCCTGAGTGCAGACACAGTAACAAACAGTAGGAAAGAGAAAGCTGGTAGTAGGAAGAAGCTTTGCGGCGGGGGGGAAATCTTTGTATAACTACATATTCTGGCTGACTCCTTTGAGAGCTGAAAGGGAAACCTTAGGCCCTTTGTGGAGCATACACTAGGTGGTGACAAAGACTTCCACTCAACACACGTTCAAGAACAGATAAAGGTATGCAGTTCAAGAACAGATAAAGGTATGCACGTTCAAGAACAGATAAAGGTATGCAGGTATGCAGCAAATCTGCAAGATCACCTATCTGTGCTTATATATGAATGGATGCCCACATTTTTAAACTCATAATTGACTCTGAGATTGGCATTAAAGCATAATGACCATCACTGTAGGAAATATGCATACCAAAAATATCACTTAAGGGTTTTGCTGTTTTTCAAGCATGTAAAAGCCAATGTTCCAGAAGGTGAGACTTAGAGTGACAGAAAAAAATCAGGACGGCTCTTAGAAAGGAAAGCATTATGCCAAGTTATTTGTACACATAAATGAAAAAGGAAATCTCAAGGAGTAGAACATATTTTATCACTGGGAAGTTGCTTAAAATAGTATGGAAAGATCATGGAGAGTACATTATACAGAACAGTTCTAAAATGGTGGAGGACAGTGATATCCCTGCATAAACGTTTCTGAATTAAGACTTTAAAAAAATATTTTCTTATTCATACTGGCAAATGACATTAATTCTTTGGCAGACAACTTTGTCTAAGAGCTAGGCGTCCAGCTAAAAAAGTAAGCTAACCTAATGTTTATGTAGCTTCCTCTGAGACTTTGATTTTCATGCTGCTTCTCTTAGATACATCCTAACCCTTCTGCTAGAGCATCAGCCCTTATGTAAAGTGCTTCACTATATTATACACAGGTGAATACTCTCAAGCTACACTCTCCAAAGATAGAATATCACGGAAACTCTAACTAGAAATTCATACTGAATGGGCCATACATTTGTCACAGCTGAAGTCTTATTATCAATAACATCACTTGCTTTTTTTTTGACATTCAGTAATCTGACATCCCAATGTTAAGGGGAATCACAGCATCACAAATCCTGTCTGCTATGCTTCTAGACTTGTTTAACAAAGTTATTTTATCCAAGAGATTTATCTGAATGATGCACTTCAGCAAACAAACCGAAAGTCACACCAAGGAGCTACATTTAGCGGATGAACTACTGGCCCACTGCCCTGTGAAATGCTGGCAATTTTGCACTTCTTTCAGATCTGTCCCTGGCCAAATTAACTGCACGAGCATATTGCAGGCAAGGAGAGGCTACTTTATGATGTTAAAATTCATAAACTGAATGAGTCACAGTGGGACTTACTGTTCTTCTGGTTTAGAATTAACATGAAAGAGTCTAACAGAATTTCAGTCAATAAGACAAGCAGACCTTTGCACTTAATATATTCTGTGATACTTGTACTATGAAGGTGAGAAGTTCAGAGGCACTCAGGGTTAAGAATGCATACAAAAGGATAACAAAAGCTTTGAAAATATAATAATATTCTTGTAAGAATTGTAAAGTACAAAACACTGTGGAATTAATTTTCTTTTAGCATTACAATCAGCTTCTATATGACTTTTTGAGGGATGGTCAGAGAATTTGACTTCAGACCAGATCCTTAAGACACATGTATAAAGAATCTGCTGATGAGCACCTGCTTCTGGAAAAGATAAATAAAAGATCAGACTGCTTCTGCTTCAAACAAACTACATACTGTCCAGCTCATCCTTTTGCAAAAGGAAGGCTATGGCATTATCAAATGTTGCATTCTCACAAACAAAACTGTGTGAAAACTTAAAAAAAAAAAAACAAATGTAAATGCTTTGAAAGCATGTAGCATGCAATGGCTTGAGTCTATTTTAAGCAAAACAGAGTTTCTGCTTGGTTTGGTGAGTGATGCCCTGGTCTCCCATGTGTGCGCCCACCTGACTGATGGTACTCATGGCTCTCATGTAGCTCTCGTTGCGTGAGCGGAACTTGGGGGATGTCAGCAGCCCTGCAGGGTCCAGGCTGTCCAAGCTCCTGTTGATTGAGACTTCGCTCACTGCCCTCAGGTAACTGTGGCTCCGAATTTGAAGCTTTGGCGAGTGTTCACTGGATATCCTGAGAGGTTTTTGGGAAAAGAAAGAAAGAAAATAAGATATTTCATCAAACACAAATGGCCTCACCAGAAGTGGGGATAAGCAAGTGCTTTTCAATGGGACAGCAATACTTGAACTGGTCGTTATCCTTATTTCATAAATATAGAAATACTGTGTAATGGCAGCACTCTTATTTGGATTACTCCTCTCTTTCATTTGGTGGAAAGAGAGAAGAAAGACGTAAACCATGCCTAAGCAGAATGGTAACATAACTTTTATTATATTTACTGAGAGCAGCACAGCAAAATTTTATGTTGTGTTGATGGTGGCAGCTACCAGCCCCAATAAAACTTCACCATGTGGGACGAGAGGAGCAATGACATTGAAACAACTTAATGTGTAGGTTTTAAAAGACCAAGTGGAGCTATTGGGGTGAGAGCAATAGAAGAAAGTGCTTAGAGGTGAACGCTGCAACCACCAAAATCAGACAGAGAGCATGGTGAGGAAAGGAGTGGCCTGAGACTAAATCTGTGTGTATTAACCTCAGCACACCTGCCAAACACTTCTTGATGTGGCCAGAAGTTCTATTTTTTTTAAGTGTCTGTTCCTCTCTCACAAAGGCTGGTGTTCATCAGACCTGGCTCTGTGACTCATGCATGTTCCTGTTAAATAAGGATGGACTCTTCAAGGGCATATGAGCAAATAGTGCAGGCAGATCATCCACAAAACACAAAATGACTTCACAGCATAGCTTAATTCAGG
Organism: Bambusicola thoracicus; assembly: GCA_002909625.1. Classification (NCBI taxonomy): domain Eukaryota; kingdom Metazoa; phylum Chordata; class Aves; order Galliformes; family Phasianidae; genus Bambusicola; species Bambusicola thoracicus. The sequence goes on along the minus strand of PPHD01004709.1, from coordinate 16,159 downwards.
AAATCACTCCAACAATCATGGTTGAATTTAATGTGCTTTAATTTTATATTTTAATGCTGGCTGAAGGCTCAAGTTAAGAAAATGTAGACTAGGTAAGTAGCTTTACATGATTTGATGTCAAATTAGAAGTGTGAAAACCACAGTTGTGTATCTGAAGTGGAAACAGCCCCCATCTTTACAATATCAGTGACAAATGAGATGGACAAGTAGTAATGTAAGTAATGTGCACAAACTGCAATACTCAGGAGTCAGCTCCTGAGTACTTAAGAGTCAGCCAGCAAGGCTCATAACATCTAAATATGATTTTCCACTTGTGAGATGTTTTACCCTCTGAAAATGCTCAGTAAGAGTTGTCTTCACAATCTGAGGTACCCATAAAGATGTGAGTCACAAAAAAAGTGATTTATGTCTTTTTTTTACGATACAAATATTTTTTGGGATACATCTTTTTAAACAATGAACAGATAATGTATTGAAAGGCTATTTGTATTGAAATATCTTCAATATTCTCCAAGTATTGCAAAGCCAACATACTAAGTTAACAAAATTTTACATTTTGAAAGGTATATCTTACATGGATACTTGCATGTATATGAACAAAATATTTGTAACCTAATTAAAGGCTTAAACTTGGTTAACTAATGTTTAGAAATGCATATCCAGTTGACCTGAGAGAACAAAATCCATTTTATGTTTAATTCGTCAAGCATTTGCAGATATTTTGCATTCAAATAGCTAATGATGGCAATTAGTATGAGCAATTTTCCAGGGGCACGTACATTTCTAGTAACTGTCAATGTATTTTTAGGAGGACAAGTCCGTTGTGTAATTGCACACCTAAGTAGTTCAGCAATTGGGCCTACTTCTGAATGGTTCAATACAGTAATAAAATCTAGGCCATCTCTGAAATACTGCATTATCTGGCTGCTAATTACCTGCCTAATAAAAATATGTAAACTTATACTAATTACTAGGTATTCTTATCACATATATCCTTTGCTTGTCATTTTCAGTGGATGTGCAGTGCAATACTCACAGGAGCCATTTTCATATGCTCTGACTCCTTAAGCCATTTGATTCCACATGTAAGAAGTAGAAAGCTTTTTAGATGTCAGAATTAGTAATGTTTGAAATGACTCAAAAGAATGAAGAGAAAATGATGAAAAAACGACCATTACAAAACGCTGCCAGCTACAGCATTTTTATAACTAACACTAACCATAGATCTTTTGGAAAAACAAAGAATCCTGTCTGTTAGTTGATAGAAATATAGAAATAAAAAGAATAAAACAATTAAAAAGACAGAATGAATAATTCAACAGACATTATTTTTTCAGATGCATGCAAGCTTCCTTGCTCCCCTGCAGATCTGTAAACTGATCAGCGTTGCCTGGAATGCATTTCTTAAATTAATTCAAAATGTACTTCATGAATATGTTGTGAACAGTTTGCTGCCAGTATGTGACATGCAAAATTCAAATATGCTTGATTAGCTGCCAGTTAGTCAAATGTGTCACCTGGGGCTGTTGCTGTTCAATGATTAGCTGAGCTCACAAGAATAAACTGCAGCACACTGCAAAATTCAGTGCACAGATAGTGCCAGACAGAAATTTGCAAGTGCTGAGGCAGGTGCCCTTTAAAGACTGGAAGCACTATATCAAGGTGCAGGCATGGAGGGCAGCAAGGTTTTCCTGTTGCACCCAGGGCACAGATGCTACCACTGTCATGGAAAGTACCCACAAGAAGTATAGAAATTCATTTTTTATATGTGTTTGCATTGCATAACAATGTTTTCCCAACTCTGCAGAAGACAAGGGCATGCATCCATGAGAGAAAACACCTTCCTGCTGTTTCAGACGTGGTGGTCAGCACAGCTGCCTCCTTTTTCTCAGTACTTTTGTTCCTGAAAATATAACCTGTCAGGTTGGCACATATCTAGAACAGTATCTAGAACAATATCCTAGTCAGGTTTAAACAACAGATGGGAGGTATTGACAGGTGCTGGAGGAGGTGGCTTCCTGCTTACTGATTGCTACAATCACTGCTTCACTAGATGTAGCGATGGGAAAGAGATAAAAATTTAAAGCACAGATGAAGAAACATCCATAGGTTTCCATTTATGATGATTAATATTATCTTTGTAGCCGTATAACAAATAGACACTATATTCTATAGTACACTCCAATGAACAGCTGAAAGGCCACTGAATTTTGAAATCATTCAGCTCAGTCAAGATTAGGGCTATGTACAATAGGACAACATCTGAACGTCTAGTTTATTGTTTTCAGAGTTTATTACCTATAACATGCAAGTGAAAATAACCTATTCTTTCTTACGGGTTCAACTCCATATTCTGTTTATTCTACATTACCTGAACTTTTTTTTTGGTGCCATCCTAATTTCCACAACTTAGTACAACAGGCAAGGGGCTCAGACTTTGGGGCTTCATGCATTAGATATGTAAATTGGCAGAAGGAGGATGTGAGTTACTGAACCTCTTCAGTGACCTTCTCAGGTGTGCTGCGTCATTTCTGTGCTGCAGTGCCTGCCTGTGTAATGTGGGACAAGCACCCAAGGGTGGTCCTGAACTCAGAGCCCAGGCCTTTTCCCAGGACCTTACACTCTGCTTGTCCCTACTGTGTAGCCCAAGGGGACAGACTGGAAAAGTTGTGCTGAGGTGGGTGGAAATGAGGTTTCACAAAATCACCAAGGTTGGAAAAGACATCCAAAATCATCCCGTCCAACTGTCCACCCACCGCTGGTATTTCCCCGCTAGCAATGCTCCTCAGTGCAACATCTAAATGTTTCTTGAACACCTTCAGAGATGGTGACTCCACCACATCCCTGGGCAGCCTGTGCCACTGCCTGACTGCTATTTTGGAGAAGTTTTTCCTAACACCAAACCTAGATGTTTGCTGAGTCCTGCTGAGAAACAAAGGCTCCTCTGGGTGAAGGAAGGCCAAAGTCTCTGACTGACACTGTACCTCAAGAAAGTTTGACGTATCCCACCTGTGAAAGCGAAACACTACTGAAAGCCTGTGAGGTGGTCTTAGAAAGAGAAGAGCACTAATTTAAGCAGAAAAGTTTTAGTGAGTCATCTAAGACAGAAGATCACATAGACGTGCAAAGGAAATATTTAAGCTGCCTCTGCATACTGCCCTTTGATTTCTGCTCTATACCTCTATACATACTGAGATTGAGTCTCTCATTTTCAATCAAGTGTAGAACTGAAAGGACTTGAAATGCACACATAATCACCTCTAACACCACTGCAACATACATTCTTTCAATCACCTTCTCAGATGATCACCAGGATTAGCGAGGAGTGAAGAATTGCCATAAATTCTCTTTACAAACTGCCTTGTTGTTTCTGACTCGTATATTCTGTATAGAATTTAGCTAATTCCCATATATATTAAAGGCTATAAACCATAATCTTAGCAGGTTAAAAACGAAATAGCTTAAATGTATTCATTGAAGAATTTCATTGCTTTGAAAATGGCTTTGAAATGACAAAGCAGACAGGAAAGATTTCCCTGTTTACAAGAACCAGCAAGTTTAGTTTTTAATATTTTCTTTTCATTTAGGAAGGCTGTCATAGGTGTGCTTTTTGTGAAAAACACTTTCATTTACAACACTTCCTTTCTGTATAAAGACAGGGAGAGACTAGACTGACAATGGCTGCATCCCCTTAGCTTAGATGTATAACATAACAGGAAAAAGTGTTCTAATGAAAAATATTCCTGAGACCGGATTCTCTTCCCTAAGTTCAGCATTCAGATTCATAGCACAAAGCACAAGGTTGTGCCAGCTGGGTGGCACCATAGCTGGTGCTATGCCAACACAAAATGACAAAGCAGAATAAAGGGAAAGTCATAGAATCATAGAATGGTTTGGATCAGAAGGGACCTCTCAGATCATCTAGTTCCACCCACCCTTCCCCCCCACTCCTTTGCTATAGGCACGGATAAGAAAATACGTCCTGAATACCTCTGGAAGCCAGCAAAGGAGTGTACTAAAACCAGCCTTCAAGCAAACAAAAAGTGCCCAGAAGCACATCACACACACCAACCCCAACAACAAGAAGAAAACCAGCCCAACTCTACAACCCCCTGCTGTTACTCAATTTCCCAACTCTGTTTTCTAGCTTGCAATAGACAGCCTGGTTCCCAGAGGCTTGATTACTGTAGGCTGAATGCCCCACCTACAGCTTGACTACTGGGTCTGCCTGATGTACACCTCTGTGATTTGTTTCATTAGCATTTTGGTTTTGCCAGAAGGAAGAATAACTGCAGTCTGACACAGAGCAAACATTGAAGGACATCAGGGAAGAACATGTACAGAACAAAGTCATTCAAGTGCATCCGTCTGACTCCAGCCATGACACGGATCAGCAGCCTGGGGTAATTTAATCATGTTGGCACCCATGTTCTGCTGTGTTTTCAATACAGCGTACAAAAGGCTGTCATGCTACTGACAGTGACAACAGCAGTACAAAAATGCTTTTAAGCATCTTCTCCCCTCACCAGAGATTTTTTTCTGGGTTTTGAAGATCTCTGGTTCTGTTTTTGTTTAGGATCAAGTGAACCTCCTCATGGGAATTTTCTACCTTGAAGCTACAAAAGCAAGTAACCCTCCCAAGTCCTTAGGGAGTTGCTAAAGAGCCAAGTGGGAGAAAGAAAAGTTTAAAACGTGGAGACAACTGGAAAAAGAACATCTGCTGGAGAGCAACTCAGCGTTATCTACCCCAAATTGCTATCTGGTTCCTTTGATATTATAAGAGATGCCATTAATAAGGCATTTTTGCTGCATGCACCAATGCGCACATATCACAAAGATATGTGGGACATGCAGAGGATATGCCACCAGGTGAGAAGAGGTAGAAACTGTGGGACTCTGTATTTGTCTTTCTGCCTGATTTTACAGAAGCTGGTAGGTCTAAAGAAGAAAGCAATAAAACAAACAAACAAACAATCCAGAAGTCTATCAGTGTAGCATCACACAGCTCTCTAACATGTATATATCCGGCTGTTGCAGCTTTTTGAGTAAGCATATAGTGTTCTGCCAGAGAGCTTCTGTTTGTTTCACAGAGGACAGCAGGAACTGGATCAACTTGTTCTT
>PPHD01004709.1:0-10995 GCA_002909625.1 Bambusicola thoracicus | reverse complement strand
CCCCCCCCCCCCCCCCAATTCCCCAGCACTTGATTCTACGAAGCACAGTTGCCTTTAAAACCCTCCATTCTGGGCTACTGCCGGCTTCAGAATCAACCATGATACCACTTCTTTGGGATTTTATGAGAGGGAAACCCATTTCTCTCAAAAGACATTGAAGCTTGGGGATGGGAATTGGTTATTTTTTTTACTGAAGATAGGGGATGATGTTGTATGACCATGTTTACTCCTTTGTGAGGGCTAAAATGTTACCAAACAAAGCTGACTGCTGCATAAAATCTATCAACATAGATCAAAACAAGGATATTCCTTTAATTCAAAGGTCCTTCCAGATGCTGCATACAGTCAAAAGAACTGGCTGATGAACTGAAGGATCCTTTCACCTGCCACTGACATGCTGAATCATCCCCATGCATTCTAGACATGGTCAAAGAATAGAGCGTAGCGCGGAAATGACACATTGTGCCATATGCAACTGAGTTGGCAAGAGCAGATGGAAGATGATGCAGATAGACATTATACAATTCTCTTTAATCAGAAATCTGGTCTACACACTGGTGTTGATTCCCATGTGGGGGCGTGTGTGGGGGTAACAGTTGCGAGTATTCTTCCCTTCCACTCTACAGAGTGAGAAGAGATGCTGAAGTGTAGAAACAGCTCAACCCAATGAACCAGCTCAACCCAGTGATGCCAGGGTAAGCTGTTACTGTACAACATGCAGTTTTTATTTACACTAGAAGAGAAACGCCACACTTAACATGGTAAGATGTAACATCTTTGAGAGTGCTCACCTTGACAAGAGCAGCTTTCCTCTCAGAAGACCCACAGAGAAAAGCTGTGGGTCTCATTTACCTATTACCAACCTCACCAAATCTATGCTCAAACAGATTTTAAAGACCCTTTCTTCTAGAAAAGATCTCTGAACCTACATCAAACATAACACCAGGTTCTTCTGTGGGTTTCTGAGGGATCCTTCTCTGGCAGCGCAGATGCTTTATATACATCAGGGCCCACTCTTCCAAATCCCCCCCAGCAGCCCAGCTCTTCTTTCCATTAAACTCCTACAGCAGTGCTTTGATGAACTCTCTACTCATTTTCTGTCGCAAAAGTCTTCCTGCATAAGGCACTGTCATTTCCTCTCAGCTCACCCCTCTGATCCCACATCACACCATGTTCCTGGTGACTTATGCCACCACTTCCCTCTAGTGAGATTTAAGTCATCCGCAGTCTGGGAACTCTCATTTTGTAAGTCAAGCACTTTGCTTTGCCAGCCAAACCCGCAAACGTGTGAGAGCAGTCTCTCAAGAAGTAGGGAAGGTGATGCTACCAGGTCTGCACAGACACAGCTTTTGGCATTGGACATGGACCACTTCACCCTAATACTTTAATTGCAGCTGTTATCATAAGTGCATCAAATTATTCCGTCATTTCCCTCCTCTCAGGTGTCTGCTAGCACAGGCAAAACATTCTTTTGCAGACCTGCAGATCTGTACTTCCTGATGCTTTTGGGGCAAACAGTAAAGTTTGAATTTCTTAGGTAGCTCCTAGTTACAACACTGACAGAGGGCTGTCCAGGGTATATGGAACCACGATATTTCCCATTTCAATCCTCGCACTATTCTGTAAAAATCCTAGTCTCTATATGCTCAGACCTTACAGCCTAATTTAATTTTCAGGTTTTCCTCATTCATCCATTGAAAGTCTGATTAATTCTGCCACTGGGAAAACCCAAGAAGTGCAGCTCTCTGCCAAACCATAACAGGAAAGCTGTTGTTTTTCAGGAATGCCACCCAGGCTCCTGTAGAGCTAGCTGCATAACCAGCCCTCTGCTTAGCACCATGGCTTCTGTAGAAGCACCATCTTGCTCCCAGGAGTGGGAGGATAGCATCCTGCTCAGCTCAAAGAGATCTTCTGGGCAGGCTTCCCAAAACTGAACATATTCCTCTGCTGAACTGACATGATATTGGTCAGTGTTTACCTACAGGTGATGTTTTCCAGGAAAATACCAAAAAAAGTATTTGCTGTTGAGCAAATTCTTTTTCAAGGTTTAGAGTATTTTTCAGTGCACATTTTCAGGGGTGATCATCCCCACCTCCACGTGGAACAGTAAGCAGGTGGTGGTCCCCTGTGCACTACATGGCTCTGAGTCTGCAGGCATCTGCTCCAATACACCCTGCTCAGAAAGACATTTCCCAGCTCCCAGGCTAGATCTGTATAAACATCTCCCACTGATAACAGGAACACATCTCAGTTTTGCAAGTCAGCACCATTTCTCCAATACCTTTATATGAATAAGCAGCCACCTGTGTTTTTCCAAAAATTCGTATTACAGAGACAGCTTTCCTCACTTCCTATTCAGTCTTCTGCTGTTTCAAAAGTTTCTGATGCCTACTGAAAAAAAATGCAGATTCAACTCCAGCTGTACAGATGTGCTACCCGGAACAAAAGCATTGGAGAAACTCTGAAAAGCAAGGACATCTCAAAGCAATGAGGAGTGAAAAATACCAAATACAACTAAGCTAAGAGGCTGAGCTAACCCTCGTATATCATTCAGTAACAGCACAACCTCCAAAGCAATGTTTGAGGAAGGAAGATACAATCCAGGGACAAGCACACTATGTGACTATCTCCCCCTGCTGTGGGCATGCATTATTTCTTGCTAACACCTGCAAACTGCTGAATTGCATTGTAATATATACAGGTGCTGGTTGTGGGTTTTATCTTCTCTTGTCTCTTCATGCCATTTGCAAAGGTTATACATTCACTCTCACTAAATGTCTGTTTTGGTATCCTCTACTTCAGCTGGTTTTTATATGAAGAACGCTGAGCAGTTTAAAGTGCCTGAAGACTGCTTTTTCTTATTTTCCAGGCAAGTAATTCTGACTTACTATGTTTTGTTTCTCTGCAGACACCTGGGAGGTGTTGACTTGAAATGCCAAGTCAACTTGATGTCTAGCTTGAACGCCAGCCTCTTCTGACAGCAGAGGGGTTTGTGAGGGGGGTGAGAAGACAGAGCAGTGACCTCCTGCATAACTTCGCCACGGGTTTCTCAAGCTGTGTCTGGATGAGCACAGCTCGGAGCTCAAGTGTGACCTGCAGCTGTCTTTTCCCGTTAAAAAAAGTCTGTCAGGTGAAACTGTTCAGATGGGTGTTACCACCGCCTAAGATAAAATCCTGCAGCTTCTCTTGTCATACTAAAGAAGCTAGAAATACTTTTCCTCTATATTTTTACCAGAAGTGATATCTAGAATGGAAGTAAATTAAAAAATAATGATGTGAAGTAGGGCTTCTAACAAATCCTCTGCTGATTGTCTGGGCTGCAGTCTTTCTTGCTCTAGGAGATTTTCCCTTTTACTCCAATCATCACAGCCATAGCAATACCCCAGGAGCAGGGAGACTCTCCCTCCACATAACTTTACCACAGCTATTCCTCAGCAAAGAGAAGCCACTACCACTTTCCCTTCAGCTGCTTTCACTTCAAAAGAAATCCCTTGAAAGGAACCCAGATAATTCAAGAAATCTAGCTGTCTATATATATTTCATAATTCACTATTTCCATTCCAAAGTCTTTGTAGTGGTTAAGGAAAGATCCATCTGCTGTACTGAGATGAAGCGTGAAGTGGTAACCGAGTATTTCAGGTACATGTGAAACATATCGCTATCTGGACAACTTGGTTCATAAGTGTGCTTATTAACAGGATCAAACCACTGCAAGCCTCTAGCAGGAAGTATGCAGTTTACATCCATTAGAAAAACTTTTCTTATAAGGAGAACGTTCAAAAGATTTAAAATTCTGCTTAAGATGTATTTTTATGTGTATTAGTATTAAAAAAAACCAACAACAACAAAACAGAGGCCTTATTTATTGTAAGCTATTCTTTGGCCAAGCTTTTCCACAGCGTATCCCAATGAAGCAGAATTAATTATATTTTGGGGTATGGGAGAACAAAGGAAAAAAAAGACCTTGAGAAGCTTGCATAATAATGCTAAATCCAGCTGGAGATTGAAAGGGACTTTTTCCCACAATTATTTTAAAAAGTTACATTTTAATTCGATGAAAATTAAATATCCTGAAACATTTATTTGGGTCTGAGATTAAGAAATAGAGAACCAGTTATGGCACTGCTAATCATGATGTTAATGTCAAGGGCGGTGATTCAGATGGAATCAATAAGAATGAAAGAATATTTCTGAAAAGTGGATCCTCTTCAGGGTGGAAGATACTGAAAGGGCTTATGCACTCATTTTAAAGGAGGAAAACCCTTAATACGTGAGGAAGTCAGATGGCACCCTGACCTGTAACAACTGGCATTCCGAAGTATTTCCAAATACATATTTAATCGTCAGAATTAAAAAGTGTGCCCTACTTAATTGGAAAACTGCTCTTTTCCAATGAAAAACTCAAAAAAATTTTAATCCTCTGAAGTCAGATGAAAAACCACCCAAATTTCTGTGTTTGCTTAGGAAAATTAAAACTTGTTCATCACAAAGGACAGATTAATGGTGTGCACTTATCCCATATAAATCAGAATCCCGTCAACCATTCGTGAAGGAGATAAACATCATTTCCTTTCCAGAATACAATGATAGGTTACACAGTGAGACTGAAGATGGCCTTCTACACTGCTCAAATGAAAACATGCAGATATCTATGTTTTTGTTTAAAATTCTGTAACAAAAAACCGTAAAGACTAGAATTTCTAGAATAAGTAAACTCTACTTGGCACTTAAAAGTATGGACAATGGACTATGATTCATGAGTGCAGATGTTGATACTGACAGAAGTTTGCTGTGACCTGGAGGGAAAGTCATATAAACTCTCAGGCTTAGCAAACAGGTACGCTGATACTTCCCTACAGTACCTCTCAGGTGGGTTCATGATATTGAATTAAAGTTCGCAAACATGACTGAGGTTCTCCAATGGAAAAGAGTAGCAACATCATGTTTTTATTGTATTACTGGAGGCAAAAGAGACAGGATGAATGAGATAATAAAGTTCAGCTCCAGAGACAGATACTCCACACAAAGCGAAGTAGCTGAACAATAAAGAGTAAAGAATGCTCAGTGTGATGATCAGAAGGTCCTTTAGAAGAAATGAATTTTTAAATTAGAACAATTTCTGACTGTATGGTGATTTACACTCATCTCAGGTTGATGGTTTTGCTGAGGAAATTCAGAACTCTTTGAAAAGCTCTGCAGCCTAGTGAACCTACAGAAAAGTTTAATGCATAAAATGTCCATTCTAAGGAAAGGAAGATGGAACCTACATTGCTTTCTTGAGCCTCATGGTTTTTATGAGGGGAGGCTGCAATTCCATTGTGAAGTTATTTAATTTAATTGAGCTGCATGAGTAGGTGCTCTCTTCCTCAAATGAACTCTTCCTTGAATGTTTGTTGTATATGCAGCAACTATCTTTATCACTCAGATTTTTGTCATCTTGATTAGGAAAAAACCCTAAGTTTTGGTAATGTATACTAACGCCACTTATCGTTGTCAGAACAGGGAGAAGCAGGTCCAGAGGAGGGCCACTAAGATGATCAGAGGGCTGGAGCACCTCTCCTATGAGGAAAGGTTGAGAGAACTGGGCTTGTTTAGCTTGCAGAAGAGAAGGCTACGGGGAGACCTTGTGGCCTTCCAGTACTTGAAGGGAGCATATAAACAGGAGGGGGAACAGCTGTTTATGAGGGTGGATAGTGATAAGACAAGGGGGAATGGTTTTAAACTAAGACGGGAGAGGTTTAGGTTAGATATTAGGAGGAAGTTTTTCACACAGAGGGTGGTGATGCATTGGAGCAGGTTGCCCAAGGAGGTTGTGGATGCCCCATCCCTGAAGGCATTCAAGGCTAGGCTGGATGTGGCTCTGGGCAGCCTGGTCTGGTGGTTGGCGACTCTGAACATAGCAGGGGGTTGAAACAAGATGATCATTGTGGTCCTTTTCAACGCAGGCCATTCTATGATTCTATGATAAGACCTGTGTGACTGTCAGAACACCATCATGTCTCTGTGGCACTCACAGGTCCACCTCAGAAGCTCTGCTCAGTTCTAAGAATTGGGTTTCCCTTGTGATACGGCAATCTGACAACCCACTCAATTTTGTCCCTCAGGCTAAGTAGGTAGGGCATTCCAGGTCTGCAGCATCTTTCTGTTTTACCTGAGCTACCCACGAGAGAATATTGGATTTTTCTTAATGACATGTATATACTTGAGCTGCCCATTGGCATACAGACACACATAGACACACCCTGATAGATAGCAAGCTGGGTATGAGTGCTTTCTCTATGTGAACAGTCCTCAGTATTGGACCATGACTGGACAAATTAAGCTGCTTCAAATTCACTTCTTCAGTTTAACATGCATCAGAGATCAGCTGTATTAAATAGCTTGGATTTGGTGCAGTGTACCAGGTGGAACCAAAGAAATGCAAAAGAAGTGGGGTTCTGTATGTGATTGCTACTGGAAATCATGTGATGTACAGAAGAGACTGGAAAAGCTTGAGAACACTGTAGAAAGGTAGACTTAAAAAATTTCAAGGCTCATCATATGTCACACAGTCACAGCCACATATACAGGGGCACCAAGGATTACCAAGTGGGCAGGGCATTGGAGGATGTTAGCCTGAAAAACGTAAGTTCCCAGTAGCTAGGCTAATGAAATAATTCAATGAGATGTTAATAAAGAGCTCTGGTTATTCTCCCTGGAGCCAGCCAACCACTAGAGGGAGGAATAATGTAGTGCTGCCACAGATAGCAATTTATTACACTTCTGCAATACGTTAGGTTTTTTTTTTTTTTTAAAGCTCCCTTCATGAGGCTTGAAAAAAAGTCTTTGCAGTTAAAGGAAAAACCCTCTAGTTTTCACAGTTGGTGAAGAAAGCACACAAAGTTCAAGGACTCAAGAAACAGAGAGGATACAAAAAAATGTGACACATCTATCACCTCTTAGAATATATTCTGATTTTTACAGCCCAGATGAATTGGGGACCCGACTTCCAATTAATTAGGATTCATAGAGCAATTTGCTTTCACAGCATTCGTCACATTGTTACAGAAGTGGTAGGATTTAAAGCTTTTTAATGTGCTTTTCATGAAGGAAAGCGCTTTCCTTAGTGACTGGAAAGGACAGGTCAGCACTGCAGTTGAAAAAGGAATTGTCCTTCTCTACAGCAACGGGCAACTTGCTAAAAAAAGTTACTTTCACATTTTTTAAGAGTGAAGATATTTGAAAACAGAAAACAAGGAAAAGCCCAGCATACACTTACACTATACAACACTTGTATTGCCAATCTTGCTTGTTTCACTACAGATAACTATGCTAAATACCCATTTATAGCAGTAAGGAAGCAATTCTGACATCAGAAGGCAGATTTTTTTTGTGTGTACAGCTATTCACTATTCACTGATGAGAACTATTCAGTAATGAGAAAACACTAAAAATTAAAAAGTTGTTTTTTATCTGAAGGCAGGCAAGGAATTAATTAGGCATTTGCTACACATTCAGTTGATCATATCCTGAGTTTTTTGGAAGGTCTGTCAAGGGGAAAATCTGAGTTGCATTTTTTCCCCTCAACTTAGACAAATTCTGCTTACATTAATGGGCTCAGTGCCTCTCCCCCCTTCTAAATACTAGCTTTCGCAGGAGAAGATTAATCAGTAATTCCTCATAAAATACTATGGAAAGCTCAAAAATTATCTCTGTTGTGAGTTCCGAGGTCTCACTAAAATCTTGGGGGCTGTAAGCAGGAAGCTTCTCCTATGTAAGATCAGATGGGTTTTTCTGTCACTGACTCTCAGTGGATTGGGTTGCTATCAGCACAGGGCCACTGGTGCTGCTGTTTCTTCTCCTCTTTAGAATCCTCTTTAGAGGAGAGATTTAGATTGGATATAAGGAAGAAAGTTGTGGGTTTTTTTTTGTTTGTTTGTTTGTTTTAACAGTAAGAGTGGTGAAGCACAGGAACATATTGCCTGGAAAGGTAGTGGATGCCCCATCCCTGGAGACACTCAGGGTCAGGCTGGACAGGGCTCTAAGCAACCTGCTCTAGCTGTGGGTGCCCCTGCTTATTGCAGGAAAATTGGAAAAGATGGCCTTTGAGGGTCCTTTCCAACTCAAATAATTCTATTCTTTGATTCTCCAAAGAGGAGAAATGAGACCTTAACAGAGACAAGTGTTCCTCACAGCCTTCCAAATGGCTTTCCATCAGCAAATTCACAGGTTTTCCAGGAATAGGCTTGCACAGAGGTTGCAGTGGGAACCCCCACTACCCAGCCAGACTGTAATTGACAGTCTGTGAGCTAGCTTCTCTATGCAGCCTATTCCATAGCACCTCCATCTCTGAGATATATTAAAATATCTTTTCCTAGCTCTGAAGGCCTTCCCTATGGGATAAAAAAAAACAAAAAAAAAAACCCAACATTTTAAGATTTTCTTCTGCTACAGTGTGAAGGGTAACAAATTCCCTTTATAGAGAAGTGAGTGGGAAGCAATGTGTTAGCATGCATGGGTAGGGCACAGAGGGATGGGGAGAGGTAGGATTAGCTGGAGGGAAGGCTGCCTAGCTGTCATCTACCCCCTATGAAAGCATCTGAACCACCTCTGGGACATATGTTAGCAATGGGTGTGGGCTGGATGGCAGGAAGAGTGGGGGAGAGGTGTCAAGAAATGGGACGGTTGTAGGTATGGATTTCAACAGGCAGCAAAACGTAGCATGAGTTACTGCTACTCCAAAGAACAGCATTCACAGGTTGTGGGGAGCACCAGTGGGGAAATACATGGAAGATGCAGTTTCTGCCTCATGCAGTGTGATGGGGCTCTCCCCAGGCACCTTGATGAATACAGGGCAATGTGCTTGCTTGGCTCTTCTCACGCCTACATGAACACTGCAAGCCAAGATCCCTCTCCAGGTGCACTGCTCATGCTCTTCTCGTACCCAAGCAGCCAAATCATACCTTAGAGTGTTCCAGAGCTATAATTAACCTTAGTGTATCATTTCAAGGCAGAGGAAGCTGTTAGATTTGCCTGAATTGAAAAAAAAACAACACAAAAAACTTGAAAGAATGCTGGCAAGATAATGTTTTTAACAAGCAGCTTGATTAATTCATGGCTAAGGTTATCATCCAGTTGTGTTGGGTAGGAGGCCGACATTTAGAACTCCACATGTACTTTCTCAGAGATAAAAAATAACAGCCAGCATACCCTCCAGAGCTCAGATTTTGTATGCTACACTTGAGACTTGTAAACAGCACACTGAAGATTCAGATCCCAGTTGCCTAGCATTCCCAAGAACCTTATGAGAAACAGCCTCACAATCATTTTTCTGTGTCATATTCCTACTAAGTCTCATGCTTCAGAATAATAATAATTAAAAAAAACAAGCATCAAGCTTACTGTAGATTTGGAGTGCTTTGCCTACCCTTTCCAGGGGGGAGATGCTCTCCAAAGCTCTGTCTCAGGCCTGTGCTGGGATCATTGGGTAGCACAGTGTTAAGGCAGAGGAGTGGCATCCATCTCAGGTCCATTTTGTTTTACCCTACACTTCTTACAAATAAAGATTCTTTATCTATTGTGTTATTTATCGCTACTGTCTACTACATACATCATCTAAGAAAGTACATAACAAAACAATCTGAAAACATACCCAAAAGACTAACAATGTCTGCAACATCAACATCAAAACTACTGCCCTGCTTTTAAACAAACAGCTTTTCAAGTGATTGAGGCTTTGTATGACTTCAAAATTGATCATTTTGCTGTTCTTTGGGTTGTTGCCCCTAAGAGAATTAATTACTTTAATTAACTGACTACCCTTATGTGGACATCCTGCTTGCAAGAACAGTGGCAGGAAATACAGCTGTAACATGTAATTTCAGTGGAACACAAGGACTAGTCAATCTTTTGCCGGAGGCAAAACATGCAGGCAGCTATCATAGTCCTCATGAATGTACAATGAATCTGAAGAAAGGACAATTAGAGATGACAGGAGAGAGCCAGTTCATGCTTTTTCACCAGGACTGCACAAGGACTTCCTGGTCAGTGGTCACGAGCAAGGGCAGTAGACCCAGTTGCCCAAAAAATAACTCCAAAGACAGCTAACTGAGTGAAACTAGCCACTGTGTGTAGAGCCATGAAATAAAGACAGGCAGAGCCATTTTTTCAGTGCAAACTGCATGCCTCTGGGCAATAAATGCATACAGAGAGAATGCTGCAGGAGTGTTAGCAGCAGAGCAGCTCTGGTTGGGGGCCTGGAAACTACAGGACTAAAGACCCGTGGAAGACTCCCAGTAGTGATATTAGTAACAAAACAAGTGAAAAAGGTTAATAATCAAATCACTAGCGAAGAAAGTCTTAGCAGGTGTAAGACCAGAAATACAATAAATACATGCTACACCATTATTATTTCCAAAGGTATGAAATCTATTGAAAAAAGAAATAATCAGTATGAAGGTAGAAATAGATAAATGGTAGATAGTCAGTGTACAGTCAACAAATGTACAATTAGCAGAGTGGTGTGGTTAGGCTGGGATTTTACAGCTCGTATAACTAGAAGGATTATCACGGTGGAAAAAGACAATCAAAAATAAATGGATGTGAGAAGAACTCTAAAGGGAGCAATTTCCAGAAAGAGACCCGTCCCCAGTAGCAGTCAGCCCTTACAAGGGGGAGGGGTCTAGGAGAGGTGGATCCAGGCTCCACCCCTTCCAGTCACACAGGTGAATTGCCTTCACCTGTGCTCCCGCAGCTAACTCAGTGCTTGCCTCAGGTGATCAATCAGTGGTTCAGGCCATGACTCAACAGTTCCTATGCAGTCAGAAAGTTGTTTCGTTGTGTGAGAGGACAGTGAGTCTAAATATAGTATTCCTCCTGCACACCTTGGCTTATAATCGAGGGTGGACACTTACCTCATTACTGAGGATCATGATTCAGAATTATTAAGGAATTACTTAAAAAAAAAAAACAAAAAAAAAACAAAAAAACAGGAGTAAAGAAGAGAAGAAGGAAAAG
>PPHD01004708.1:0-27962 GCA_002909625.1 Bambusicola thoracicus | reverse complement strand
AGCCCAGGATACCATTTGCTGGTCACATAAGTTGTGGCCCTCCTCCCCCTTGCCAGGCAGTGCTCCTCACAGATGGAATCAGATGAAGGACAGGCATCGGTATGTGTTGGCTTGAGGATTTTTGTTTTTAGATGATACTGTGTGTTTAAAAGATACTTGTATGTAGAAAGAAAGTTTACTGGGACTCTGTTAACTGCATGTTACATAAAACTTCCCTGGCATGAAGACTTCCTTTTTATGTCTTTCCTCTATGCAGAATATGTAAACAATTGGGGTTAATTTATAATCTCCAGCATCAAAGGGCTCATCTATAGTGGATGTGCTGTTCCTCTTGGTTTTTGCTTATTTACCCTGTTCCCTAAGCTGCTTCATGCTGTGCTACTGAAGTGGGAGAATAGCTAAGAATATAGGAAGTAAGTTGGGTTGTTTCCTTTTTCAGCACACTGTGCAGCTGACAGCATGCATCTGTCACAGGTCAAAAGAGCTGGAGAATGAAGATGATTCTTCCCTTAAAAATCTGAGGCTGGGCAAGAGAGAAAGCTGGTATTTAAAACTGCTAGTTAAGAATTGTCAAGCAGCTGGCCTTACAGCCAGTGTAATGAAAACAGTCCTGTGGGTTTCTGTTTGTTTTGCTTTTGTTTTACACTGATGTTTTCAGGTTCTTAATAAACACAGCAGTGAGTCTTGGCCTTGAGTTAAAGAAGGTGCATCACTAAGGATGTAACAGAGCTCAGGTCCCCTTTAAGGACAGTGGAACTCAGGTCTGGTTTTTGTTCCCTGTAGTGTAGAAAAGTTGGGTAGTATAAAGATTAATACTTTGACAGTAAAACAACTTCATTTTAAAGTCACTTTCTACTTGAGTACTTACCATATGGTTCTGGTAAGCATAATGATGGCTGTTATCCTGATGTTGGACTCTTGGAAAGCACTGCAGGGAGACATCAGAGTTGAATTCCCTACGAAAGCCACTGAGAAGCCAGAGTGCATACAAGATGGAGGAAGAAATGCTTGCAGGTTCCACCCTTATTGTGAATGTCGACAGGTTCTTTTTTTTCCTGGTTCTTTGTAAGCGATAATGATTTGCACCTGTGCTTTCATTGACTTCAAACTGTTTTTAATATTATATACATACACAAGCCTGTGGCACTGTGTGAGTAACTTGCATTGTAATATGCATTTAAGAGAAAATATGTGGGTGAAGAAGTGATCTAGGAATTAAAGTCTTTCTATACCTGTTGTGGCTTTTTTTTGTGTAGAAGTATAACATTCCCTGTGTAGGTGAAATATGGAAATAAAATACGTGGATATAGAGAGAGATGTAATAGAATGTGTGTGGCTTAATTTAGGTATTCTCTGAAGCTGCATGCAGATACTGTATGAAAAGAAATTCAATTAAGATGTTTTGGCTGAGTAAGACATGACTTCAAAATCCCATAACCTGTCGGTTTCACCAATCCTATTCCCACACTTTTAATTTTCTTCTGCATGTAAAGAGAACAGAAACTTACAGGTAATTTCTCTGAGAATAGATAGTATCTGTGAATAAATTGATCACCTATCATTTCAATGTGCTCTACCCAGACACAGTGTTTTGTTAGAGTCAGGTAAATGCTGACAACAGATGAAGTGACTTGAAAGTCAATAACATGATGTTAAAAACCACATGTCTTTTATTCATTGCATTCTTAAGACAATAGGATATCTTAGATTTTGCAGTTAATAGTGAAGTAGCAGTTACAATGCCTGGATTATTTTACTGTCAGCTGTAATTCAGGTACTGGGACTTAAGAGAAATGGTGCAGTGCACACTGGCTTCAACAGCAAAGCTTGCACGTATTCTTGATTTGGCATTTTAGTGCTAATATGATTGCAGGGCAGCACAACAGATAAGACTTCTTTTGTTTAGGGTTTTGCCACAACAGTCTTCTCCAGAAGCTTTCTGTAAGATGACTCTTCTCCTTAAATTTCACCCTTGACTTATGGCAGATTGAGAAAGGTCAGACTTTTACTCTATAAATTGTTTGAAGTGTTGGGAATTATGCAGGTAATTCTAATCATAGAATTGCTACGGTTGGAAAAGACCCACAGGATCACCCGCTCCAACCATTCGCCCTTCACCAATGGTTCTCACTAAACCACATCCCTCAACACAACATCCAAACGCTCTTTGAACACCACCAGGCTCGGTGACTCCACCACCTCTCTGGGCAGCCCATTGCAGTGCCTGACCACCCTTTCAGAGAAGTAGTAAATGACTGCCAAAGGTGCCACTTCATGCTATGGCCCCAATGGAGGGGATACTTGGAAAATGTGACAGTAGACACTCTAGTCTTTTCTTTTATTAAATCTTCTGAGCTAATTACTTTATCTTCTATGTAATCGTTTCTAACTGTGTTTGAGCAATTTCTCCCAGTGTAAGTGAGCTATTCTGTGACACTCCTACAATTTTAAGGGAACTTTTATACTAAATAAACCCTGTGAAATGCTTGAGCATCCACATAACACTACAGCATTTCTGATTCAGGTTTTAGAAATACTTCTCTGATAATAAAGTTTGTTTTCACACTGATGGACTGCTTAGAAGGAATCTAATGTGACTGTGCTGAATTATTTGCTCTGGGACAGCTGGAGAATCCTGGATCTGAATTAGTTGGACTGAAACTGAGCTGATGGTTTGCATCTAAGATACTTCGCAATTTCTGTTTTTTATCCAGTCGTAAGAAGATTCAGCAATGAATTTCATTAAAGGCTACTGAGTACAAGAAGATTCAGTTCTGTGAGTTGTAGGTCTTGAATAAGATGTTATGTGGAGATTATCCTTTTCTACCTGTTGTTCATTTGTATTTCAGTATTATAATGCATATTGCATAATACATATAATAAAGCTTAATTACTAAATAACTCACCATAATTTGATGCATATCATTAGAAGCCTGTATAATCTTGGAAGTCAGATATGCAGCGTGCTTTACCTTTGTTTTTAGAAGAATGTTAGAAAATGATAGAAATGATAGAAAGAAGAATGTGTAATTTGGAGAACAGGTATATGAAAGGGTCAGCAGTAGATAGGAAGGTGAGTCAGCCAGCCAGTCCTGTAGCTGGATCTAGCCAGGACATTTGCTGCTTTGCTGTGTTTATTAAAAAGAAGATGCTTATGTAAGCCATATTGGCAGAGCGCTTGATGGCAGCTATTGTGGGTATGCTGGCAGAAGTTGTTGGGCTGTAGAGGTTTTTATATGGGGACTGTGAGCAGCAGGCTGGACAGTGGGGCCTCTTGAGGTCCCCTCCTAGCCGAATTGTGGCATGATTCTGGGACTTTGTGTGTGTAGATACACTTGCATTTGAACCCAGTCAGTAATGGCATGTAGTTAGAAAGAAGGTTAGGAGAGTTTTTGGTAAGCACTAGTGTAGGTTGTGTAGTTGTGCTGTGCTGTTGAAATGGTGGACTTCCTGAGCTATGCAGAGGGCTTGTGTTGTCATGCTGATACTGGTGCTGTTACTCATGCTGGCTAGATTGAAGCTGGTGTGTGTATATGCCTGAGCTTGTCATGTTTGGTGCTGCTTCTGCCTGTAGGAGCAGGCTTAGGGGTGAGAGGAGCCAAGTCTTACTGATTTGTCCACTTACAGGTGTTACCTTATCAGAGGTGATGGAGTCCATACTCTGGCTATTATACTGATACCATCTGTTGCCCAACAGACCTGACTCTCTATAGAAACCAATTAAAATAATAATAATAGTGCACGCAGTTACTCGTGGACAACTTTCAAAGCTTCTAAACCTCTTTCCTATTCAGTGAAAGAACACAGAAACAATTTTGCTCAGGAGTGTTAGTAGTGTTGGAGCTCTAATTTTTGGCACTTTAGGAGCTTAACTGACAGTTCTGCTGCAGAATTTCAGTGGTGTATGTTGCTGGTGTATGTACACATGTTTTTTTATTTACATAAAATATATCTCTATCTTTCTCTGGCCTGAGAGGGAGAGAATAGGCATTGCTGCATCTTCTTAATTCGTCTTCAGTTACAAAGCAGTCTTCTGCAGTTTCTGTTTTTATGAGATGTAGAGGGATATTTTAGAACAGTAGCCAGAAAGATAAAGCAATTAAAGGTAAAGTTAAGTCTGTTTCACAGTGCAGCTTTGTTCTAAGCCTGTGTTTTAAGTAATGTGAGCGTTCTTAGTTTGAAGCCTTTCCAAGAGAAATTACCTCAATATGAGCCATGATTGTTCAGAAATCCTTGCGTTTGTCCTGGAGTGTCCTACAAATACTTGGGTGAATAACAGAAGCTGCAAAGCTGACTTTGCTTGCAGTAAAAGGATTTGCTCAGAATAAAGATCTGCCTTTTTCCTTTAGTAATTCCACACCATTTGTTCACCTCTGATGCGCCTTTGTTCCACTCTCTCCCATGGCTGTGCATGGAGTTCTGTGTCAGGATATCCAGCTGCACTTGATCTCTCCCTATACTGCAGCACTCCCACATGATGGCATTAGGAATTGCTGGAAGTTAAAATAGCCTTAAAAGCTCTGATTCACCTGAAGTAGCTTGGGGGTGAGAGTTGAGGCTTGCCTTGTTGTTGTCTGTTAAGTGGGTGGATAGGGTGGAATGCCGCGTGTTTCTACTGAGGAGTCCAGAGGAATTTTCTACTTGCATTTTGCTTGGGGAGAAACCTTAAGAGCTGCTCTTTGAGTTCATCAGGCTCCTGTGAAGGTTGGATCAGTGACTGTGTCTGGGAGCACATTGCTTTTCTTTTATCTATGTGGAAGTGTTCAACAGGTTTTCTATCAAATTCAGCAGTAGGTAACTTGAATGGGAGTCACAGGCTCTGAGGTATCTCAAAGTAGAGCTAGTATTTCTGCAGCTGACTGTTTTAGGGTTAATAAAAAGTTTTGCCAGACCTCTCTTTACACTTTCATGTCATTTTTTTAATGTAAATGAAGAACTACTTGTTAACTATTCTTACTGCAATTGACACTGTAGTTCAGGAGTACATTAGTTTGCTAATTAATAGTCATGAGGCCTACAGTTGCTTTCTTTCACTTTATTATCCTGTAATTATCCCAGATTTCAGGTCAGAATAGTTCTCATCATTCACTTGCTTTGATTGTGTATTTGTTTATCTTTCAAGTCCTTCAGTAGATGTAGCAGTATATGGGGGGGGAATATAATTTTATGCACAGTTATTTTTGTGAAGGAGTATTCTTGTATATTTCTTTGCTTTTTAATGCATCAGAGTAGTAAAGAGCTCTTTGTAGGCAAAGGAGGAATTCCTAATTCTTCTTGCTTTAATGTACCACCCAGACACAACAGTGTTCCGTATACTTGCAAGTGCTAAAACTTCAACTACACAGATCAGCACAAACCTGCCACACTACTTGATGTTCCCTCCTCTCGTGATAGCACAAATGACAGCTTGGTATATATGAGCAGTGCATTGATTCCACTGAAAATAAACTTGACAAATGATATGGTTAACTCTTAGCTAAATCTGCTCCCTGGTTCATCTCACCATATTGTGAAATAAGTTTTGATCCTGATAGAAGGAAGGGAACAATAAGGGTCTGATAAGGCAGTGAGATCACTGCTTTATTCCAGTCAAAAAAAGAGCAACATTTTTGTTTTCACAGTGAAGATTTTTGCACCCATTTTCAAGATGATGGTGTAAAGATGTTTTGTGGTTTCATGGTGGTACCGGAGTATTCTGCTGTGCAGCACAATCCATGCAGCAGATGCACAGTGGCTGCTTTTGCCAAAACTGTCACTTCTGCCATGACAGCTCAGTTGGTCTGCTGGGTAAGTGTGACGTGTAGGGATGCAGGAGAGACATCAACCATCAGAATCAGAGGGCCTTGGGGCAGAGGTTTCTTGTTCATGACAAGTTAACAACAGCAGAGCTGCTGCAAGTGTTAGAGGTCGTCTTTCTCAAAATCCTGTTATGTTTTTCGGTAATTGGTAATGTATTTAACTTGCTTCTTCTGCAAAGCACGAGCTGTTCTGTTAACACGTCTGCTTTGCTTCTTAAATTCACCTTTCTGCATGTTTCCTATGCTCCAAAGTTTTGTGTTCTTAAATTATAGTTCAGGTCATCCGTATCCATCAGAAATTGCTGCTGTGGCTTTTGGATACGCAAGCAACCATGTAATATGCTTTATCTTGAAAGAAAAATGAGCATTTGCTTCTTTCCTTTCTTTTTCCCCCTCCTCTGCTTTCCTTCTCTGCTAGAATGGAGCTGGGAAGCGTTAAGAACTTTGTATGATGTCAGTGCTGATCTTAGAGCAGTTAACCTTCAGAATAAACCAAGTGTCCTCAGGAGTGCTATACTGTCTGGTGCTGTGCTCCCCCACCCAAGGCATGCTTGGGTGATATCAGCTAGTTCTGATCAGTGCTTCAGTTTCATTTCTGCATCCATACTCCTTTGAGCAACTCTCAGTCCTTTTTGCTACCCTACGTGTGCACCATCTTAGCAGATCTCAGAAGCTCAGTTGCTTGGGTGGAGGATGCTGCTGGTGGGCTCCAGGTGCTGCAGTCCTCTTGCAGCTACCTCTGTGCTTTATTACTTGAAGTGGAGCTTTGTCTGCTCGAGGCTGTTGGCCTCGTAGGAGAGCCCAGCCTTATTCACATGGGTAATGATGTTAGCACTTCTGTGCCAGTAATTGCATTCTGTAGACTTCTGAATTACCACACAGACAGGATTAATAGTAAGAACAGCTCTATTCTTTCCATTAAAAGCGTTATGTGGGAAATGAGATTTGTACCTGATGCTTTGCTCGGTGAAATTCATTTACCTTTGACATAATTGCATAATATATGTTCTGTAACTAATAGCTGAATTAGAAGTTAGTGTACGGGAAATAAATTCATCTGATACGAGCCCTCTAATGATGATAAATCTGGGTGATGTGCTTCTTGGGAAGTAATGAGGGCTAATAACTTGGAAGTAAATTAAGATAGCTCATATCTTTTCTTTTTTAACTTTTTTCTCTAGAATCACAGAGCAGACCCTGAAGAATTATTCACAAAACTGGAACGCATTGGGAAAGGCTCCTTTGGTGAAGTCTTTAAAGGAATTGATAATCGGACACAGCAAGTGGTTGCTATAAAAATCATAGACCTCGAGGAAGCAGAAGATGAAATAGAAGATATACAGCAAGAGATAACTGTTTTAAGTCAGTGTGATAGTCCTTACGTAACGAAATACTACGGATCATATTTAAAGGTAACGTATGGTACTGCACAAATATTCACTGGCAATGTGTCAGGCTGTTTTGAGTGATGCAGAGGAAAAATTCTAAAACTGAGGAAGTGTTATCATATCAACTTTACTGTTTGTTTTTTCCTTTGAATGGTGTTGACTTTGTTCTGCTTCTTTTGCTGCATGTTCCTTAAGGCTCAGACTTTCACAAAATGGCTACAAAAGGAAAGGGGTTGACAGAAGATTCCTATTGCTGTTGCTTATATAAAACTACATGGAGAAAGAGGTTCTCTCTTTCTTTCCTTACAACTTCTAGTGCAATTTTGTGTCTTTTTGGAGAAGGAAAAATGTTTTCATAGCTAGACTAACAAAAAAGAGAAACCTTTATTTGATATGGAAGGAAACCCTGCGCCATGTGGAGATGTTTGTAATTGTGCCTTATAGGCCTGAAACAAAGTAGAACTGACAACAGTACAAAGTGGTTATGTAACTCAGAAGTGTTATCTAAGGCATAATTTAAGAAACAAGCTTAACAAAAAAGTAAACATCAAATCAACACAACAACGCACAACCCTACAGAAATAAAGATTGAAAGTATATAAATGTATAGCACCGACAGAATAGCTGGATATAACTTCCAGCTCTTGGTTAGGGGTTTCTGCTCTTTAAAAATTCCTGGCAAATGCAAGAGTGTGTTAATTCTGCATTACTTTCCTTACTGCACTTTGGGTTCTTTCCATTCTTGATGTATTCTAGAAGATAAATGCTGGTCTCCTGATTTTTCTTACCTCTGCTATTTTGGGGAAAACTTCTGTGGGTGACATTTGAAGAGATGTTTGTGAAATTTTGTTTAATTTCCCTTAAAAGAAATCATGGGAATGTTTTTCATCCCAGACTAGCATGGCAGCTAATTGTATTGCTTGCTCTTCCCTGCCTAATTAGTATCTCAGGCTAGATTTATCCTTGGTTGCTGGTACTTGGTCTTTCAGCTTGAGATTCCTCCGGGGGAAGACTGTGTTGGCTTTGTTAGAAGTGTCTAAAGACTCTTTTATGCTGACTCTAATTTTGGTAATAACAGGCATTCGGAGAGTACTATCTGTCTATTCTTAAAAGTAAAAGGTTAAAAGCCATAGCAACCTTAGTTTTTATTCGCTATAATTTGGAGAATGGCTGTCAGCCTTAGTATTCAGCTGTTCGGTATTTTGTTCTGCATATTCTGTAGACTTCTTCTGGAAACACTGAAGTACGTACAGTTTTGTACCAAATGACTTCATAATTCAAGGTTAAAGAATGTTGAGGCTAGATCCTGAAAATTAAGATGTTATTTCATAGAAAGCAGAGTCCTAGGCTGCTGAGAGTAATAGCAGTTCTCAGTGGATATGACTGGTACCAAGATCACATCAAAAGTGATAGAATAGGCTTGTTGGTTTTATACATAAAGATTATTGAAAATAGCTCCTAGAAATACTTTCTAAGGTAGTGGCAAAAAGAGCAGAGGTATATTTCAGTATTTAAAAGTAACAAACTTTATTGAACTTTGAATAAGCAGATGGTTACTGCCATCAAGTCCCAGTCAGCTTCAGCTCTTCTCCTCTGTAAGAAAGCACATTTGATAATTGAATGTTATGATGAAAACATTAAATAAGATATATTAACTGTGAGGATTCTCTAACTGTTAAGTTTTTCAGATGAGGCTTTTTTTCTGTGTACAGTCTGTTTCAAATATTCTGGAGCTTTACACTGTGCTTAGTTTCTTGCATGTCAGGATGCAGAGCCAGCGTTGTGACTAACAGGAATGGAGTGACCCAGTCCCAGGGGCCCTGTGACTTACCAGCAACATGCAGGATCTTCCCAGTGTTCCTCCTGCTAAACAGAAACTGAACAGGAGGAGGAAAGAGTGTCTTTATCTCAATTACTTGACTTACTAATTTGTAACCTAGTCGGCTCAACTGATGCCGTATAAGATACTCTTATATTCTGCAGCCTAGCTGCTCTTTAGCTACAGCTTGCATGTTTGACTTGTAAATGTGGTTTTAAAAATATAGACAGCCCCTAAATATTTTTACCTAACAACATAGTGTTATTTGTCTGTTAGTAGATATTTTAAAAACACTATTGATACAAGGTAAGGTCTACTTCCTTACCACTCAGATAAAACTGATGCTTGTTTTCCATTATTGTGAAACAGAAAGGTGCAAAGTTCCCAAATTACGAAGACATGAGATACCTTTGTGTCTTGAACTTTGGAGCTCAAATGGGAATTTACTGTTGAATGAATCTTAAAACTTTGCTAGTCTTAATTATTTTCTCCCTTAGATTTGGATGTCTTGCAAGATCTAAGCATTGGTAGGTGATGTACAGACATGTAGTTAAAGAATGTACCATGGTGAATACCTTTGTGTTGGGTAGTAAAGGGTTTTGCCTTTTCTATAGTGTCTTGCTATTACGTGTGGAGTTGTGCAAGGTTACAGCTGTTCTGATGAGCTTTTGTAGATGCAAGATAACTTAAATCCTGATATAGATGCTTGTAGACATTCCTGTCTGTGGTAGGTGAGCATCTAAATTTGAGTTGTCATCCAGGATTGCACTTTGATTGCAGTTAACATCATACCTCACTAAATAAAACATAGATTGTGGAAAGCACCCTTCAAAATGATAGTGCAAAGCAGTGTAGCAGTGTAAGATATGCTGGAGTGCTGAAGTGTTGTCTTCAACTCTGTCGTGTCAAAATGTCAGTATTACTACCTTATTAACTTATCCAAGAGAAAGATTAAAGTTACTGAGAGTTACTCCAGTTCTGGTGTGTTCCAGTTATGCCAGTTTGTGAAGCTCAATAAAATACGTGAGCTGTATTTGCTGTCTCATCCCATAGAGAGTGATCATCTCTGGGTGACTAAAACATGTGGACTGTTGTCCTTATTTATGCCATGTAGCCTTTGGGCTTGGGAATTAATTATCTCTCCTGTAACTTGTAAGTACTGAACCCACCTTCGATTTTGCTTTTAAAACAAGCCTGAAGTTATTCTCAGCTTTTCAGATTTTAGGATGGAAAATTCCTGTAGTAACATCCAGTGTATTCCAGCAGAACTGTACAGCACTTAGTGCAGCAAAGCTTTGAGGCCATCTGAAGATATTGTTTGTTCTACATTGTCTATTTATACATGGCTGACCTAAAATAGCTAGGAAAAAGGTTGTACATGCTTGGCTAGAAACTATCCCCACCCGATTACGCTGGATAGCAGCAGTTTCTTTGAGACATTATTTCAGAAACACAGTACTTATTCATTTCCACCTTATACTGTTTTCAAGTAATGGTCAAATGCTCCAAACATGTCTGGTAACCACAATGTTTGCCTTAAACTGGAGCTCCTTGCAGGTCTTCTCAACTGACAAAGTTGGGCTTTATAAGAACTGCTAAAATTAGCCAACCCTTCCCTGCTGATCTCATAATATTGGAACAGACTCTCATAAATGGCGTGTTTCTTAAATTTAGTGTAACAGAGTGTGCCTTGTTAGTATAATTGGATGTGGTACTTCCAGAAACTGCACCTTTATTTGCTTGTTGTTTCCTTTAGATTTCTATCACTAGTCAGGAAATAGGGTAGGTCAGAGTACAATGTGGAATGCAAGAGGGTTTAAAAAGGACTTCTGCTGTAAGCTCGTGCTTTGCTGTAAGGAACTAGTGCCAGTAAAGACTTCTTACTTAGAAAGCGTGCATGGTGCTTGGGCTATATTAGTATTTCTGGTAGCCGTGCTTTTCAAATAAGTGTTTTTACTCCAGTAATTTCTTAAGCATTAACCTATGGGTTACTGTTCTAGGTTTCTGTTTCTGAAATGTGAGGGGATTTTGGTGAGCAGCTGGGAAAAGTTCCCAGTTTTGAAACTCAATGTATCTTGAACCAAATCTTTCCATTTCTGTTTATGTGAATCAGCCACTTCTTGCAGTTGCTCACAAAGGACAAAAGCAGCAAATCCTTGTTGGAAGAACTTGAATTCTAGTACTGTAGCTGAGGTATCTCAATAAAGAAAGCACAGTAACTCCCAGGAGTAACGATTCAAGTAGCATGGAATGAAGAACAGAAAGGTACCCATGGACTTCCAAGTATTGCTTAAAATTAAAGACAAAACAGAGAGGAAAAACCCTGTGAAAGCTAAGATAATCAGATAAAAAGTACAACTTAGAGGAACTGTGTTGTTCTTATCACTGACCTTTTAGTGGTTGGTTTGGAATGTCTGATGTAAAGACTTCAGAAACACGAGCGTTCTTGTAGGGTTGGGGTCTTGCCCAGGAGCTGTAACTTGGTGGTTCATGGGGCTCTGTTTGTGTTCTCCTAACAGCTGGCTGGTACTCCGCTGAAGTACCTTGTCTTTTTTTTAATGGTACCCTTGGTCTTCTAACATCTCCCATTTCTTCTGTAGGGCACAAAACTATGGATAATAATGGAATACTTGGGAGGAGGGTCAGCTTTGGATCTTGTAAGTATATGATTACTGGCATTCTGAGTTCTAGTAAAACCTATGTGGTCGTATGTATCTCTCGGTAACAGAGTCCAGATTTCACTGTTACATCAGAACTACATTGTAATGCTTCAAGAAGTGTTAATTTGTGTAATAGTTCTGTTACATCTTGGTGCATTGAGTTGATGCTGATTTTCTTGTGTATTTGTTGTTCCTAATGGTTGTTTCTAAGCATGAGGGAACTTTCATTCTCAGTCAAATGCAAGATGGTAGTTTTCTTTCTTAGTATAGAAGTACTGTTTGCCACATATGGAGGAGGAGGAGGAACTTGTGGGAGGGTGGGAGTATTTCTGTGGCCCCACCACCAGGTTATCCATTACACTTGCATACAAAATATTTCTGTTAGGATTGGATCTCAGGAATGAACGTTGTACGTCACCATGGAGTGCAGTTCAAATTAACTGGTTAAAAGGTGTTTAGTTTTCCACTTTCAGAAATCTTGGGTGAACATGAAGGTGCCTTTTATTTCGGATAGTGGAGCATTCATGAGGGATGTATTTTAGACAGTGCAAGAGCACAGTTTGCTGTGTGTGGATGTGGTTTCCCCATATTTTCAGTACAGCTCTACCTCAGCTGTAAAGCTTTGAGACCCACCCTTTCCTGCAAGATAATATAACGCCTTCTTTGTGTGATCTGAAGGAGAAGTATCGTGTCTTCAGTATTACAGAATGGTGTTAATTATACATTTGCTACCAGTGGTTCTATCTGCAAGGGTCTGTGTTTGTCCTTAGCTTCACAAGTCTATTTCATGAAATCCATGAAACTTCATTGATGTTGCATCGTATCAGCTTTACTCTGAGAATGCAAAAGCATGGTAATTATGAGTAGCACGTAATAGTTTGGAGCTTTGGAATTTGGTCTTCTAGAGAAAGAAGCTGAGAATTCTTTAATGCTTCTACATAGTATGTAGTCTCTTTAGGCCTGTCAGAAAATAATGAGGTAGTGTGGGGATTTTTAGTAATGTTCGGTGGTTTTAGGTTTTAGTGTTCTAAAGGGCAACTTGATTTTTATTTCCTTTACTTAACCTCAACTTTTTCATGATTTTTATTGTTCTCCATTTCACTGCCGTGAGTTTTTTGTTTGTTTTTTTNTTAAATAGTAGAATCACACATCTTAATTATTCTGTTTTTATGTACGTAGTTTACTGATGTGCAAAGCTTTGACAGTTGTGCTTTATATTCTTAGTGCAAAAGCAAACACAGAATCAAAAATGTTGGGACAACTCTTAAGTCTTGAAATAAACAGTTTCTTAATGCAGTCATTTAAAATGCAGTATTGGGTCTGCTGTGTTNAAATAGTAGAATCACACATCTTAATTATTCTGTTTGATGTACATAGTTTACTGATGTGCAAAGCTTTGACAGTTGTGCTTTATATTCTTAGTGCAAAAGCAAGCACAGAATCAAAAATGTTGGAACAACTCTAAAGTCTTGAAATAAACAGTTTCTTAATGCAGTCATTTAAAATGCAGTATTGGGTCTGCTGTGTTTGATAAGGATGTAAAACTTCTTGGGAAATTCTAGCTTTTTATGTGTGTTGCATGCTGAGGGGAGGGTGTACTGTATAGAAAAGTAACAATCTGTCATGTATTATCAGTAGAGGAGGTGTGGGGATGATTATTCTAACGGCATCTTTTTCTGCTAGAATATTAAGCTACTTAATTGAATCTTCACTTTATGAATTCCATTAGCTCTTTAAATTAAAAATGTTTCAAGTTTAAGATTTATTTAAATCAATAATAAGGCAGAAATTAGATATGACTAACATTATTTTACTGTGTGTTTTCTCTAAAGCTTCGTGCTGGGCCTTTTGATGAGTTCCAGATAGCTACTATGCTAAAGGAAATCCTGAAAGGTCTTGACTACCTGCACTCAGAGAAGAAGATTCACAGGGATATAAAAGGTTCACTTAAAATGCATCTTTCTTTTAAGTCCTCAGAAGTAAGCAGAACAGCATTCTGACTTAGATGTTGTATTATTTCCCCTTGGCAGCTGCCAACGTCTTGTTATCAGAGCAAGGTGACGTTAAGCTTGCTGATTTTGGAGTTGCTGGGCAGTTGACAGACACGCAAATTAAGAGGAATACCTTTGTCGGAACTCCGTTTTGGATGGCCCCTGAAGTTATCCAGCAGTCAGCATACGATTCCAAAGTAAGTATGAGTGTAGAGGATCTCTCTATCTGCTGATCTGACATAAATGGCTTTGTTTTTTGTCTTTCTAATTCTATCAGTACTGGAAAAAAAAAAGATTTCCAAATATAGGCTTTTAACTAGCAGCAGAAAAGCAGACACCACCCTTGTCCCCTTGCTATATTTTGCTGAGGGTTCAGAGCTGCTGATTAAAAAATGATGATAAGGAGGGAGTAATCCTGTGTGTATGCCCACCAGATGCTCTAGAGCATGGTGTTAGTGAAATGGCTGTGTATTTTAGTGCTGACATTAGATTTTCTGCACTGTTTACTTGCATCCAGAAAGCTATGGTATGTACCAAGTAACTTCTGTAGTGCTTTTCTTAGATAGTAAGTCTGTAACTGTACTTGTGCTGAGCCTTAACAAAAAACCTTTTGAGTATCTGAGATGTTCTAAAGATCCACAGGGGTCTTTCCCAGAGTCAGATTTGCAGAAATTTGTATACGTATGGGGGATGATAGTAAGGAGCTTGTACATTCAGCTGTAATTTCCATGTGTAGGGTTTCAGCATTACAACTGTAATACATGTTCTGTGGCATTTTGGGAAAGCATTCTACCTTGTTTTAAAAACATGGTCTCCAGTACAAATTAAAGTAATTTGTCTTCTGGTTTTCCTCTGTCAGCTGTACCATCCCTTCATTTACATTCTGCAGCAACCTAATCTGCTTGTCTCCTCAGTGTTGTTGCACAAGCAGTACCCTTTCCCCTTTCTTTCTAAGCCTTTGCGTACAACAGATGAAGGGTTTTGCACAGGATGCACTGATTTCTAGTCTACTAGAACACTGATTTCTAGTTGGTTATGATATTTCAGTAACAAACTGAGCTAGTTTAATTCTTCAGTATTTAATAGAGATATTTTAGTTCTTGTAAATAGGAAAGGAATATTGTGGAGATGGAACTTGCAGCACGTTTATATGGGCAGCTTTGAGCTACAACTTTGCCACGTGTAGTTAAATCATTTCTAGGCAGTTGTTAATGAGAAATGCTTATAGTGATTTTAATAGCTCTTGTAACTCATCTAAAATAGTACAAAGAGTGTATATTTCACTTGAGAGAAGACTCTAAATTGAAAGAAGATTTCATAGTTAATAAGACGTTAATAAAATTTGTCTTTTAGGTGAAATCAGTATCACTTCATGATTCTTCAGGAACTTCCAACTGCTTCCAACTTGATGTTTCAGGTCTAACTGGAGTTGTGGTCGTTTCCTAGCTGAATTCATAAGGCTGTTAGGGAAGAAAGCAACAATGCAAGGATATTATGCTGTATTCATTAGTCAAAATTATTAAAGACTGATTAAATCACTTATGTCTTCAGGAATAACAGCCTTGGGCTATAAAAAAAAAAAAACACCCTTGTGCATTATCTACTGAGACTAAAACTGATTCTATTACAGGGATGCAGATTTCAGTTACTAAATGCATGGTTGTGATGGCATTCAGCTTTGTACTGAAAGTATTTTTTCCATTTCTCAGGCTGACATCTGGTCATTGGGAATCACTGCTATTGAACTAGCCAAAGGGGAGCCACCCAACTCTGATATGCATCCGATGAGAGTTCTGTTTCTCATTCCAAAAAACAATCCTCCAACTTTATTAGGAGAATTCAGTAAACCTTTTAAAGAATTCATCGATGCGTGTCTGAATAAGGATCCGACATTTGTGAGTAGATAACTGTGTGTGTATGTTTGTAACATGCAGAGATACTCGTGTCTCTATTTTTAATGCATGCTTCTGAAGTATTTTGCTGATGTAGTGCATCAGAGTTGACTAAAATAATTCTAGAGACTAATTTTGACTGCAAATAGCAACAGTGCTTTTTAATAGTTCTCTCCACCCCAGCCTCTTTTGTTTAAAGTAATGGAAGGAGGAGGAATGACAGAGGAAGTGATGGCAGAGGCCGCTTCCCAAAATGCATGCAAAGCTAGGATCATGTCAGCAGAGAAACCTAAAAGAGGAATCCTAGATCTCTTCCCTGGTAGCACTTTTGTTTTCTGTCTGAATTCTGCTTACAAGGAAATACATTGGAGAAACTTGATTAGTCATTTTCCTGGGTGTGTACTTTCTAGCATAGATGGGTAAGCAATATAGTCTGTGTGACTTGATCATATTTTTAGAGTGCTTGTAAATGTGGATTACTGGCTTTTTTGACTTCCTGTTTCTACTAATTTCCTGATGCTGTGTAAGTTAGGACTGGGAGTCTGTTGTTGTGTCACATCTTCCCTGCTAACATTTAGTCATGAAATGTTAGCATAACATTAAATATTCCAGTGTTTTGGTTTTTCACAGCGCCCTACGGCAAAGGAACTCCTGAAGCACAAATTCATTATGAAAAATGCCAAGAAGACTTCATACCTGACAGAGCTAATCGATAGGTTTAAGAGGTGGAAAGCAGAGGGACATAGTAGTGATGAAAGTGATTCCGATGGCTCTGATTCGTAAGTTAATTTTCACAATTGAGTCTCTTTGGCTTTGTTCTCTGTGTTTTGCATTGGCTTTAAAAGAAAACTGAAGCTAAAGGCTGATGCTGAAGTCAGGCTATGTGCTTGTTCTCTAAACTTTTTTTAACCTCTGAACTCGTTTTCAGTTCTGCTTAAGTGCTGTGTGTTTCCTACTCTGAGGCTAGCGGTTATACAAAAAGTCATGAATCACAACTGGAAATACTGTTTGCACAGTGTGGGTAGAACAACATACCTTCTGCAAGTCTTTGGTTTTTCTGGATATCAGATAACTGTTTTCAGCGGGATGCCGTTGGAGAAGGGAGGCCCTATAGGTAGACAGCATCTTTTGTTTGCTTTGGTGGTATTTCAGCTTGGTCTCTGAGGTAGTGTTTCCTAAGTTTTAAATACATGTTTTTTTCTTATTTTAAGACATAGAAATAATCCTCATAGATGTGTTTTATGTATTTGGGTTACCTATGGCTGCTTAGCATTATATTGTGGCAGCTGTTGTGTACATCGTATCCTTTTCCCTCAGGGAGTCAAGTAACAAAGAAAACAACTCTCATCCTGAATGGAGCTTTACTACAGTTCGGAAGAAACCGGATGCAAAGAAGCTGCAGAATGGGACGGTATGTAGTCTGAGGAGTTCTTCTAAGGAATGATTTTGTAGCCATTCTAAGGAAGGTAGTGTTAAAACTTCATAACTATACATTTTTTCATAAGAATTGACAGCCTTTTTGTACCTCAACAGATGATGCTTGTTACTGATATATCCCTTTAACTTTGTCAGCCTTAACTTCAAAAGATATCATAGAATCATAGAATCACAAGGTTGGAAACGACCTGCAAGATCATCTAGTCCAACCACCCTCCCATTCCTATTAGTACCACAAGCATACTCATATCACATACTAATAGATCAGTATCTGCTCATGGAGATATGATTTTTTTGAACTCTGATATAATATTAGGAGAAAATTGAGCTGTCACCATATATTGCGTGCCATCAGGCATCTCTTTACACATCACATAATGCTTGATGTCCTGTAGCCTTCTCTGAGATGTACTATAAGGGCTGTGTTGAATTCATAGGAAGTTCTAAAATCACGTGGTGCGTTAAATGCAGCTTATATACTGCATAGGAACTGATATCCTTTTTTTGTTGATTTTAGGATCAAGATCTTGTTAAAACCTTGAGTTGTTTAACTATGATAATCACTCCTGTCTTTGCTGAGGTAAGTTTTCCTTTCAAATTCATTTTTAAGTTATTGTCTGAGTGTTCATGACTTCTGTAAGCTTTATCTCCTTTGCTTTACTACTCAGCTCAAACAGCAGGACACAAACAATGCTAGCAGAAAGAAAGCAATTGAGGAACTTGAAAAAAGCATCAACATGGCAGAAGCAACGTGTCCAGGGATCACAGATAAGATGGTGAAGAAACTTATGGAGAAATTTCAGAAGTAAGTTGGTACTGTATGCATTGTGCGGTGAGGGGAAGCACTTCCATTTGGGAAAAGCTAGTTGAGTTTGAGCACTTCATGTGTTAGGGAGATTTGAGTACAGTTTTTGGTAAGTGAAAGATGTGTTTTGTTTAGGGCTCAGCTTTTAGCTCTGCCAGTCATAGAGAATGCTTTTCCTTATTGAAACAAAAACAGTTACCTTTTCTGCTTGGTTTTTTAGCACTGCAATTTCACTGTAGCTGCCATACTTTGTTTCCTTTAGTCTGCAATTGTATCTCAAGCATCTTTATAGCAAATAAGTGGAGGAGTCTCCTTTTCCATTATCGTTTTAGGGAATGTTTTCTTGAGTGTGTCTTCTGGTGTGTATTTCCTTGTTTGTTTTCCTTTGAGCTGTTAGGATGAGGCGAAGGCGCGTCCCAGTTTAATGATGCACAGGTAGTTACTTGCTGTTTGCCACACCGAAATATAATAACTAACACTCTTCCTTGCATTTTCCTATCTGTAGGTTTTCTGTTAATGACTCATCCTAAGAAACTTCACATAATTGACTGCTGTTTCGTATGGACCCAGTGAAACCCACCAAAACTACTTCAAGCTTGGCAGTGCTTAGCTCATGAGCTCCTTGTGCCTTTTGGATCTTTGCAACATATTGATGGTGATTTGAGGATTTGGAAGAACCTACTCAACTATTTTGTGGCAGTGCACATGGTTTTATATTTTCAGGAAATTATTTTGTAAAGAACAACTTTTAATATTGTAGTTTCACCTGTTTAATCTGATAAAAGCTGAGGTGCGGTTTTGCTTTTAGAAATAACCATTACTTTAGTTAATAGGAAGTGCGAGTACAGTATGTTTTGATGCTATTCTGTTCCTGTACACAGGGATGTACGGGTCTTTTGTATTCATGAGTTGAACTTTTGTAAATCACTAACGAGCTTCAGAGAAAATAGCTTTTTCACGAGCGTATTCAAAGCGTAGTGGCGAGGTTATTGCTGTAGCACCTGCTTCGACCAGCATAGAGTTATCGTGCCCTGGAAAACAAACCTGCAACAGTATCTGCTACGATTCTAAATTGGTACAGTATTTTAGGCAGCTCTATGATTAAATATATTTGAGAGCAATATGTCAATAGTTTGCAGGTGATATGTAGCAACAGGTATATCCTGATGTACAGTATATGTATTACCTTTTAGAACAAGTAGTAACTCAATCTTACATCATCGTGGAAGGAAAATTAAAGCAATACAGTTGAGGGGGTGGGGCTTTTGGCAATAATGGACGAAACCTGAAGTCCAATTTAATGTAATGTTTCTCCTCTGACTATATATATACCTGGGTGGAAGGGAGCCAGAGAAGCCGAGCGTCGCATGATACATACCTCACGAGCAGGTATAAGCGTAACACCAGCGTTCTTTGTGGTGGTGTTGTTTCTCCTGTAAGATATTTATACGCGTTTTTGTTCTTAAATACATTAAA
The DNA here is from genome assembly GCA_002909625.1 of Bambusicola thoracicus. Taxonomy (NCBI): domain Eukaryota; kingdom Metazoa; phylum Chordata; class Aves; order Galliformes; family Phasianidae; genus Bambusicola; species Bambusicola thoracicus. The sequence goes on along the minus strand of PPHD01004708.1, from coordinate 8,696 downwards.
TACAGTACATCGACATCATTTGTTTATAATTTTCTGGAAGTGTATTTTAAATATGTATTTACCAGTTAATATGCAAAGAGCTGAGTTATAGATATTCTTTCACACACAGGTAGTACTGTGCAGTACGGAGTGATTTTTTTCATCAGAAGTAGGTAAGACTATAAAGTTGCTTTCAGTTCTGTATTTATGGTACTGCTAGATGGGTAATCTCTCCTGTTTCGTTTTGGTTTTGTTCTTTTCCTTTTCTTTTCCAACCCAGTATGTATATTATGCTGAAGTTTTGAACTGGGATTGTTTTTCAGTACTTAGCTGTGGAACCGTCGGTGTAAATTTACGTTTTGATAGAGGCTGGGTGTGTTTATTTTATGGTTCAGACCTGCACATTTTGGTTTTGCACAGAAGTCATTTTAAAGAACCTGAAATATATCTGCCAAATATTGACAAAGTAACGGTGTGCAAGTTAATACTGCGTTTGTAGTCAAACGTCGCCATGACATCGTTTGTATACAAAGGACACTTGTGAGAGATGGTGGTTAGATATGCCAAGGACAATTCTTTTCAATGGTGCCTACACTGTATAAAAAAAAAAAAGAAGAAAAAAAAAAGAAATTACTTTTAATTCCTTGTTTTAATTTTAAGGAAGTGTTTCTGTTTAAACCTTTCATCTGCTATATAACTGAAATCCGATTAGAATTTATATCTGAGAAACAAAGTCTGGAAATAGTTTTTGAAAACAATAATGTTATGGATTAAAGAAATATTTTTATAAATGTAAAAGCAGCAGAAGTTGTAAATACAGTTGATCCGAAGCTTTACAGAATAACTGCATCACAGAAACAAATTGTAGTGCTCCTCTAGCTTCCGTAGTTGTTAGTCTTGTAAATCTGTTTATAGATGAAGCTTATTTCAATGTTTTGGGGGGTTTTAAATGGTTTAAAAATAAATATTTAAGTTCTGTAAACTTTCACGAGCTTCTTCTGTCGTGCGTTTTGTTCTGGGTTTCTCATAGGTGTGCAGAGGTGTGGATGTTCTTCTCTTACGGTCTGGTGTCGCTTCTCAGCAAAGGCAGACAGAGCTGCGTGGTCGTTCTGATTAAAGAGGTTTGGGGTCCCTCCCACCCCCACACTGTTCTTACCCACAGAACACCTAGCAGCTGTTGTGCAGCACAGTGCTAGAGAGGCAGAGCAGCTCCAGTGATCAGCTTGGTTCCAGTCCCGTAGAGGTATCTTCAGGGTGAGACGAGCATTCATGCCCCGTGACAGGCATGTGCAGATGTGGGAACGCTGGCTTAATGTGTTGTGGAGTGGAGGTACAGAAAGGCCTGTGCCACACTGACCTCAGCTTCTACTTCACCCATCGCATCCTAAATCTCATTTTAAAGACCTGCATGCTAATTTCTCAGAAGTAAAAGCATGTTCTCACTTCTGTGCCACTTCCTTTTAAGGTGCTTTTCTTTTTTTTTTTATGAGACCAAGAGGAGAGGTGGTGGGAATTTTCCTTGAATGTTGTAAGTGGACACAGGGTCTTTGAATCTATGCAACTCTATAACCAATTCTGGGTAGCTAGGGTTAGTGAATTAAGGGGAGAAAGGAACATGTCCTATTTGTGGTATGACAACAAGTTGCTGAACTATGGTGAACCCTATGAAATGGGTGGATATATACCTACCTCATAGGACAGTGTGTGGAGGGGGGAAATAATCCATTGCTGTCATTCTCTTACAACATCAGTCCCTTTAAAACTTTATTTTACTGCATATGAGATTTTTGCACCTAAGATCTCTGCTTCATAGGACAGTAACTCTTTAAGAATGGATGTCTGGTTTGGTTTCCAGAGGACAGTTGACTTTTTCCCCATTATGTATTAGTTATTGTTGAACTGTATAACTTAATCAACACTATTCTGTTGCTAGCAGATAACCAATGGGAAAAGATACCAAAATATTCAGGCAGGAGCCATCTTGCTTGGTTGGTTTGTTGGTTGTCCCACTGTAAATTGAGAAGAATGGATATTGAAGTACATATCTTTCTTGAAACCCCAGTCTGGTTCCTCTGATACTCTTCTGTATGGTAAGCACGTGGTCTTGTGAAAGCCTGTCCTTGCATTCAGTTGGATGTCTGTAGTTGGGTAGGAGAGTATATAGATTCTTAATGTGTTTGCACAAGGCTTAGTATTTGTTAAAAGCCTGATTTTTATCACACTGTTCCATGACTTAACACTGGAATAAAATGATTTTCTTCTTTGCAAAGTTGTAATGGTATGTATGCTGGATTGCCTTGTTTCACACTATTCCAAGCAGCAAAGTTACACTTAACACAGGAATGAGTTAGATAAGCTGAAACCTTTGTGCTCCTCCAGGCTGATGTTCTTCCTATATTGTGTATGTTCTGATTTTTTAATGCCCTAATACTGTTATGCATGTGAACTATCACATTTAAATGCTATTTCTGATATGCACTGCGGGGAAAGGGAAGAAAGAGCTCTTCAAGTTTACCTTTTCTCTTCCTTTAATAGAGCAGTCCCAAAGCAGCATGTAGGGTCCAGGTAGTTCACAGTTCAGCCTGGAATAATCTAGAGCAAAAGCAAACTGTGCTCCGCTATTGATCTAACATGTTTCTTTGGGCAGCTGACCAAGAATGTGGCTGTTTTCAGCAGCGTTCATTCAGCCTTAGCAGTTGCTGAGACAATGAAGGCACAGTAGGAAAACCAGCCCAGCAGCTCTGCGGAGCAATGAGGGCTACCAGGGAGCTCTGAGGTGCAGGGGAAGGTGGGTCACAGTGCAGATAAGGCAAAAAGGAAATCAAACTTCAGCTGTGAACAACTGTTTTTTATTGTCCAGCTTCTAAAACAAAAGACAATGGCACACAACATGAGGCAGTAACCATAGACCTAGTTCTTTGTACATTTTAACCTATTTGGTCCTTGCTTCAGCTCCTGTGGTCCTGAAATCCATTCTAGTATCTCTTGTAGATGTACTGTCCCTATTGTAGTCATGTCCTCCAGTCTTATGGAGTCTCCTTTATTTTTACCAGAGCTGTCTCTAGCTATAACGTGGTGTTCGTGTAGAAAACAAGGAAGTTCACAGCCAAGGGTGAGCACCAACTGCCCCTTCCTTTTCTACCACCTCCTGAGGTGTTTGTCCCTACATTGCGTGACTGAGACCTGCTGGGAGACCAGGAGCTTCCTTTACCTGTATTTGAGCAGGGCAGGGAGGGGCCTGGCTGTTAGAGCTGCTGCCAGAAACTGATAAGCCTAAATAAAAACAAGCCTAAATAGAAATAGGCCTAAAAAAAGTGAGGCTATAGGAGGTAATTCATTACCCCGCTTTCAAGAGCTTATTGTGGGATGCTGCTAAATGTTTTATGAGTCTCTCTGTGATGTTTTTTAGGGAAGGATAATGTGCATGACTGAGCATTACAAGAAGCACCTCATGTGTGCAGCTGCTCTCAGGGGCTGGGAGCTTCACTGCAAGGTGAGGTAGCAGACAAGCTCTGTGCTGGGGCATTGGCAGCTCTGTGACCATCCTGCTCCCCTCCAAAGGGACCTCAAAGTGTACTTCCCTGGGGTAAGGAAAACAAGATGTTATGAACTTCCAGGGGGTGCTGCCTTCTTTTCCTTCTCTCTCAGTGTACTGACAAGTAGTGGCTGAGCTCTGAGCCAGCCTTGCAAGGACTGGAGGTGGTGTCTGTGGGGCTTTGGGAGAGCCCTAGCCCTTCTACCTGGTGTTGGATCCCTGGCATGGGAGCAACCTGGTGACAGCGATGTGACAGCTTCCTTGTGTGCCACAGGAGATGGGTACTTCTGGACGCCCTCAGCTATCTGTTAACGCATCCTCTACGGCTAACATCACTCACACGACACAAGCCAACCACCTTGTTTCACAAACAGCAAGCAGGACCGTGATCCTTCAGCAGGCTTGGCTCTGCCCGGCCTCTCCTTGAGGCACCTATGTGAAATACCTGGAGGGTCCCCTGGAAGTCCTCTCTTCGGCAGCACTGGTGGCCAAGGACACCTCTTCATCCTCCTCCTCCTCCAGCTGCAGGCTGCCTGAGGACAGCCTCACACGGGCCCTGGGTGCCCGCAGCACTCTGCCATACAGGGACCAGTAGTCGGCAGCCAGGAGGTCGGAATCGGAGTCGCTGGACTCGGTGCTGCTGCCCACGTAGCGCTCAGCAGCACGCCGCAGCCCTGGCACTGCTCCCTGCTGGGCCAGCACGTGCTGCAGCATGCCAGCCTTCCGGCTGCTCAGGGCTGGGCACGGACCCAGGGGCCTGAACTCAGAGCTGTAGGGGAAGCGGATGGCCTTCATGTCCGACTGACTCCAGGAGCGCTTGGGAGGCTGCTCCTGAAGGCCATAATCGAAGGAGCGAGCCGGCTGCCTTCTCTCCCCTTCCGGGCCCACACTGGTGCCCGCAGCCCTGTGTGAGGCCTCATGCTGCAGTTCCCCCATCCAGGCGCTGCTGGGACCCCACTTGGCTGTTTTTGTGGCCATGGGGATGCACCCACCGGCCGCTCCCCCCTCCTCCTCGCTGGGTACGTGGCACAGAGGCGGCGGTGGCCTGTCCACATAGAAGAAGACCTGTGGGGCCGGGGTGGGTGGCAGCGGCACATCCATGTACACCAGCGGCCTGGCGCTGACCTCCCGCATGTTGCCCACCGAAGGGCTTCTGCTGCTCCCAGTGAACTTGTGGTGGGGCCGGAAGGACGTCAAGGGGTTCCTGCTGCTAAAGGGGTCGGTGGGCTCCCATGCCCGCTCCAGCTCCAGCTGGGCATAGAGCAGTGGGAAGGCGGAGCTGCTCTTGGAGTGGGGCAGGAAGGTGGGGGCCACTTCAGGCTTGAAGCGTTCCAGCTCGGCAGCGAACATCATCGCCGTGGCAGATCCGCTGTGGCGGCTGTCCAGCGTGGGCTCGGAGGTGTGCACCCCGCTGGCAGTGCGGAAGGAGCTGCAGCTGCCATAGGCCAAGCGCAGCTCCTCTACCTGTGGGATGAGGGCTGTGTGGGTGCCCAAGGGCAAAGCAGGACCAGCAGTGGGATGAAGAGCCAGCTGCCCCACACCCACCCCATAGGCTCATACCTGCTTGGACACATCCGTCAGGAGGTCCGGAGAGGAGCGGCACTGCCTCTCATCGTAGTGGGACGCGTAGTGCTTCCTATAAGGCCGAGTGCATGGATGGATGCGCGGCCCCCACCTTGGCCCTGCCACCACCCCCCCCACACCTCCCAGTACCTCTCGAAGGGTAAGCTTTTCATCTTCACCTTCCTCCCATGCTCCAACAGCTGCCTCTGTGTTCTCCCACTACAGCAGTGAGGATGGAAAGCTGTGAGCAGCGCCCTCAGCCCAGCCCTGGGCAGCCTCACACCAAGGCTTTCCCCTGGGCCCTTACCTGTAGCGGAAACTCGAGCCCTTGCTGCACAGAAGGGCTTTGGGCTTTGACTTGGGCTCCTCAGACAGGCGGAAGAAGGCATGGTACTCCACACACGTCTTCCAGAAAGCCTTGCAGGCATCCCTGCTCGCCATGGTGAACTCCAACGTGTCCTTGCACAGAGCCTGCACGGCCAGGGACAAGCACATGGGGCTCAGGGGTACAGGGCTCTGTTTGGTTGCTCACCCTCCTGGCCCCGAGCCCCAGCACAGCACTTACGGCAACATTTGCATGGAGCTTGATGAGAAAATGCTTCCTCTTGAAACTCAGCTTGCGAATTTTGGACCAGTTGAATGTGTTAATCTTTGTATTGCCCTGCAAGGAAGGACAGAGCATTATGTGGGGGGACAGGGCAAGCAGAGAATGCAGAAATACAGCTGGGCAAGAGGCTCCGCACAAGTTGCTGCTGCAGCTCTCAGTGCCCCTCCCTGGCTCTAGGCAAGGGGCCCCGGGGGTTCTGGTGTTTGGTTCTGATCCATCAGTTGGCTCCAAGAGTGGGAATTGAGGTTCAGGGCTGAACACTGCCTACTAAAGCTGGAACTGCAGGAGGCCGAGAGAAAACTCACAGTGGTCACAGCAGGATCCCACCCTTCCCAGCACACAGGGCAGGCGAGTTAATGCAGAATCTGCTCCTGAAAGACGTGCTCAGCTCACCTCCATGCCCTTAATGCCAGCTTAGGCAGTCTACAAGCATGCCTCACCTTTATTATCATCACACAGCAATTCGGACACAGCCATGCAGCAGGAGCAGATCGAATGGTGCTACTCCACGCTACAGCACTGATTCCTCTCTCGGCTTTCTGGGAGAGCCCAGGCTGCCATGAGCTCACAGATGCTCCAATCATGCCTGCACACAGGGGGTGTTTATGGCTCTCAATAAATCACCGGGTCTGGCAGCACTAATTGCCAACTGCAGACCCACAGCTAGGATTTCTTCTGTGCTGGGAAGACGTTCCCAGGTTGAAGTTAGTCGGTGTGGGAGGCGAGTGCTTTTTCACGCCGGCTGCGAGGAGGAAGTCTGTATTTATTCTGCAGCTACGCTGTGATTACAGCATTATGTAATTGCACAGACATTAGATGGCTATTTTTTGCTGGAAGATTACACGGTGAGCCCGCGTGACGCAGCACTGTAACCTGCGGTGCTTACACAGCCGTGCTTGCAATGAGAATGGCTCTGCATGGGCACACATGGCAGCGTGCAGCCTGAGCTGGCAAAGCACAGAGGCTGAGCCTGGGGCTGTGCCCAGAGCAGCACCAAGGTCTGCTGGGGTGCACCTGCTGTGTGGGACTGGGGAGGGCTTGGAGCTGGCATGGGGAGAGGAGGAGAGGAGATGCTCACCCGCAGGACCAGCACCCCCATGTGTGTCACCGCCAGGTTGATCTGCGTCCCCTCGCCGTCGCTGGCAGGGTGAGGGCGAATCCCATACATCTCCAGCTTCCTGGCCACATCCAGCAGCTGGGCATCTGACTCAGCCGGCGTCTTCCCCCTGGAGTCCCAAATACACCGGGAAGTGGCAGGAATTAATAAAAGATTTTTGGATGTGGGCATGTCAGGGTACTGAGAAGCTGTGGCACTGATGGAGAGGCAGAGCAGCCCTCACCTGTGCCGCCGGTGGTAGTGCATAATCTTGTTGTCCAGGTACTCCTGGTTGGGCAGGTACCTGTGGGTGGCCAGGTGCTGCTGGTCCGTCTCCTCATGGAAGTCACCCAGCTCGGCTGTAGGGGGACACAGGGAGAGAGGGGTTGGAGTAACCCCATGCTGCATGGCTGAGGCAATGCCCTGCAGCCCCGCTGCCCTTACACTGCAGCAGGTGGGAGACGAGCAGCGCCGCACTCTTGTCACTGCAGGGCAGCCTCGCCTGCGCCAGGTCCTTCTTGATCTGCAGGGTGAAGAGGTACCTGCAGGGGGGACAGGAGCTGCTCTGAGCATGGATACTTCTATGGGACACAGAGCCGGGTTTCCCTGTGCCCTTCTTGGTGTTCACCTGTGCCCCTGCTCAAAGCATGGAGGGCCAGAGGGGGGGGGCATGGGAGGAGCATGCAGCCCCCAAGGAGCATCCAGCTGGGCATACCCTGAGCAGCGTGCCCCTGCTGCTCACACTGCCATTAGGAGGTTTCAGAGCTAACATTCCTTTATGCTTCGGAGGGCATTCGCATCTCTCAGGGCTAATGCTCTGCAGCAGCACTGCACTGGTTTTATTCTTAGCTCCCGTTTGCAGTGCTTTCTGCGAAACGTAAGAGCTCACCACGTCCATTTCCTAAGTAAAATCGAGGCTGTTCATTCAGAACACGGCTCGAGGCAAAGAGCCAGACGGCTCACAGCTCAACTGCTCAAACGTTCGGCAGAGAGCACGCTGCATCGCCATCGAGTGCACTCTGTATCCAAACAGAGCATCAAGAAAAGATACGCATTGGGGCTTTGTTTTGTACAGCACGGGGCTCTGTCAGTACTTGGGATTACCACCGCTAACAGATGGGTTGGGTTGGATGATGGTAAGGAAATAAACACATGCACAGCGACTGCAGAAACAAGGGGACGGGGCAGTAAGGGGAGCACAGAACGACCACGGTACCTCGTCAGCTCCTCTCGCAGGTGTCCGGGGTCCACTGGGAAAAATTTCACCATAAATTTGAAAAGAACCTCCTTAGGATCTTAAAACACAACGCCTTCATAAGTTTTTCTTTCTCGTGGCTCTGGAGCACATTCACAACTCTCTTCACACACCCCTCTCCTTGTGTTATTCTGCCCCTCGCAGGCCTGGAGCAGAAGCTCTGAGCGTTAGGGCCTCCATCCTGCCCAGACCCCACCACCATGGATGGAAATAAACAGGGAGGTGAACTCCTCAATAGCATTACAGAAATCATTAGCCGGCATTATTTTGAATTAAGGGTCAAGAAGGGGATTTCTGCATGGGTTCCTATGGGAGCGATGCTCTGGGTGTTGCTCTGGGGTGGTGCAGCTGCCATTGGGGCTGTATGTTAAACCCCCAGCAAAATCCATGGGTTTTCTCTGGCCCTTTGAGCACTTGGGATGCAGCAGCTTCAGGAGAATCCATCTGGACAGAGCTGTTTTGTGACACAAGCAAATGCAAGCAGCCAAACCCAAGGCAAAGCGCATGGAGGTAGGAAGCCAGCTCTGTAGGTACCAAGGGAGCCACTGCAAGACAGCTCCAGGACTCCCCATAGAAACATGGGATCATGCATAGCCCTATGCTTTTGACTGCCTCCTAACCATCACGTATTTGTAGCAAATATCCTTTGGTTCATTGCAGG